>CAUYON010094509.1:0-53776 GCA_963573935.1 Arctocebus calabarensis | reverse complement strand
AGGCTAAGAAAGATTCAAAAAAATTCTTTTCAATACAAAAAGTCTTAAGAGAAAATAATTTCTTTGCTCCCAAAATACTACAAGGTGTCTCTAGTGTATGTCTAGTGTACTCTGTGAGAGGTTTGAATTCAAGTCTGAGTTGTCGGTGCTGAGTCCCAGGTCCGTGGCGTTTGCACCGTGGAGGTTTGCCATGCCTGGATTGCTAGCAAGCTGAGAAAGCATTGAATTCTGGTCCGGGCTGGCAAAATGCCCTTGTTCCATGGGGTTGGCCTGGGCAGCCACCAGTCCGGGATGAGGGGAACCTGTCTGTGGGGAAACGTGGTGTGGAGAAGGCTGAGGCTGCATCCTTGGGGAAGGGCTGGAGTGGGGGGGCTGGAATTGCAGCCGTGGAGAGGGGACAGGCTGAGGAGAGCGTACTTGGAGAGAGAATTCGGGATCTGTTGGGCTTGTAGGTGTGGGGACTGGGCCTGACTTGGGAGCATGTGCTGTTGGGGGCTCATGGGCTTGGGTTGGGCAGGGGACTCCATCTGTTGCTGAAGGAGTCGCTGTTGATAGGCCTGTAGACTGGCACCTGCCTCTGCTCCCCAGGCCTGGGGGAGCTGTCCCATTGGTCCCATATGTCCTTGCTGCATTTGCTGCATGTGCTGCTGCATCTGTTGCTGCTGCTGCGGGGGATAGCCAACTCCCTGGGGTTGCTGGAACTGAGTATGGTTGGTCATTCCAGGGCCTATTCCTGGCCCTGCCCCCTGATGCTGCTGCTGTTGCATCATCTGCTGTCGTCTCAAGATGTCTCGGAACTGTGAAGGCATGGTGTTGTGATTCATGTTCATCTGCTGAGCCTGGGGGCTCATCCCTCCCATGGGTGGCTGGAGCTGCTGCTGTGGTGGCTACTGGGGCAGGCCAGCCCTTTGCACACCTGCCTGCATGGGATTCATGTTCTGCATGGCTGGATTGGAGTGGACCCCCTGCTGACCTGGCACGTAGGTGGCTACAGTCCTGGCTGCCCCTGGGGCATGCCAGGCTGTCCAGGGAGGGGTTGTGAATTAGAATTGGCATACTTGGCAGCCCGCTGCTTGATGAAGGCGGCCAACAGCTGGGGGTTGGTGTGAAGGATACTAAGCATCTGTTGCTGCTGTAGGGGAGCGCTGGGAGACCTGAGAGTCCGCAAAAGGTTTTGTAAGGTTTGTTGAGACACAGTGCCTGGTTTGAGTGGGCTCACACCTACCTGGCCCAGTCCTGGTTGTGGAGCTATGTTCAAGGGCTCAGCTCCCTTCTTAAGCACTAAGGGACATTGCCTGTATTGGTTTCCTGGGGCTGCCGTAACAAATTACCACACACCAGGTGTCTAAAAACCACAGAAATGTACTCCTCCGTTGTTCTGTAGAAGTCCAAACTGAGGTGCTGGCAGGACAGTATCCCTCTGAAGTCTCTACAGAAGAATGCCCCTGTGCCTGGCCCCGCCTCTGTTTTCAAGTTTTTAGGCCAGTAAGATTTGTTGGCCAGAACTTCGTAATTTTGTTTCACTGATCCCTTCTCTTTCAAATTGTTTTTCAGAAATGGTGGGCCGTCTCTGTAGCTACAAGGTAACTACAGGCCCAACACTACCTGATCAGAGACGCTAAACAACTACAGATCCCACCCAAGGACCGTGGAGCCACCTGCTTCCCAGCACCTCCATGCTTTGAGACCAAAAGGGCGGTCACTATTACCCCAACCACTAAAACCTCCACCTGGGAGGGGGTCTGCCGTTTTGCGCTCCTGCCATGTACGTGTCATGTATTTCTCACTGCACCTGTGTGCCTGCATGCCATCCAACACGCAGTGACACTTACCCACTTCATGCATCATTCATTTCACCTCTAAAACACCCTTAACCCTGTTAGGCAGGCAGACAAGTTTGAAGCAGCCTTCTCATCTCCTAGTTGACATTAGCCACAAAAAAATCTTCCCTTCTTCCTTTAAAATATTCGTTGTCTCAGTAATTGGCTTTCTGTGTGCAAGCAACTGAGTGTACAGGGCAGAAGTGTCCTGTGGTACGGTGGTTTCCTGGTGGGGCTCCTGCACAGCACACCTGAGGAATTGCAAGTGAGTCAGATGTGTCTGGGGAAACGTGAATCCATTCATTCAGCACTGACACTGTGCCAGTCACCACACAGAGCCATAAAAACTCCAGTTTGGACGTAGCTGTGGCATGATACTGTGTCTCCTACCAATGCTCTCCTCCTTCCTGGCCTCTCACACCTATTGTCAGCTGCACGGTACATGTGGCCAAAGCAGCAGTCTCCTCTACATATCTAGCCACACGCCCACCCCTCCTGGCCCTGCCCATGGGGCTGTAGCTTATACCCACCTCCCACGCTGAGCTCGAGCACTGTCCTACCGCCCCATCTGCATGCATCCCATCTGTCCCCATCTTCCCCTCTGCCCCTTTCCTACTCAATCCAACAGCCACACGCTCATCATAGCATGAGTGCCCCCATGTGTACCAAGCATGGTGCTAAGCCCTAGGGCAGAAAACAGGCAGCAATGTGGGGGCACAGGGGAGCCTAGCAAACCACTACAGTTCCGTACTGCCCCACGCACTTCAAATGGAAGCAGGACACTCGCAGCGGAAGCTGGGCTCCGCCTCCCACCACGTGGTTTCCAGTCCTGCTCCGGGTTCCTCCAGGTGGTTGGTCCAGATACCTGCCACGTACACAGCCTCATGAGGTCCCCTTCCCGCCACCCTATGGGACAGCTGGGGGTAACCTGCTTGACTCATCCCATAGACCCCACACCCCACAGGGTCCCCCTCTCAGTCCTAGGGTGATCCATGGAACTCTTGCCTGCTGGCTCCAAACCAACCAATTAGAGCTCCCTGCTGGAAACTGGCTTGGATGATGCCCTGGACCCCAGCACAGGGTCTGGCCAGGGCCCTCTCTCCCTGCCTTCCTGGTCTGGCTGAGTCTAGTCTGAGGGTGGCCTGAGGCCTGCTGCCCTTCCTCTGCACCTATGAGGAATGAAGCTGCTTCTGCTGTTTCCTGTGCTTTGTGGAGCTGCCTCTTCTGATTCTCGCCTGACCTCATGCCCAGACCTAACTTTCCTTCTGATCAGGACTCTCCTAGGGAGTGGCCACCTGGGTAGCAATAATCCAGATCAGACAGAGGGCCACAGGGCATCTGACAATAAAAACAAGCCTCCTGGGAGAGGGGCACCATCAGACACCTGGGCCCTGGCTGCCCACCAGGGTGAAGCTGTGTCCATGCAAACTCGTTTCACATGAGCATCTGGCCATGCCCTTCACAGCCACTTCCCAGAGAGACCCAGACCAAGTAGAAGAAAAATCACAGCAGAAGAGGCACAGGGAAGGCTGCCTGGCAACACCTGCCTCCCAGCCAGATCCATTGTGACCTCACCTTCCCTGACCTCCTGTAGGCTGGCTGCTCATTGCCACTGTCATCAGCATGACACATGCCACATGCCAGCCTGGGGGCTTCACACAGCTCGGTCCGTGTACCCCTTCTCCTAGTGGCCAACGCTGCTGGAGGATCTCTGCCACCCTTGATAAACCAGCTGAGTCCCAGGGTTCCAGAACCTGGCTCCTGCCTGCCTGCCCTTGCACTCTAAACTCCATCACCACCTGGTTGCCTGGCTGCTGTCCTGCTATCCCCTTTTGTAGGCCTTGGCTTGGTGCTCCTGCCCTTGCACAGCTCTCTGAGGGTTGAGCTCTGGGTTACACCTGGTTCCCTACCCCAAACCTGTGAGTTGTCACAGACACCTCCCTTGTCTCCTAATCCCAAATCCTATGAGTCATAGGTCTGCCTTGGCTGCCGTTGGCCACTACCATGACCACTGTCTCATTTTAGGCTCTTTTGATCTTTCATGGCAAGCAATGGAGACCTGGGGCTTCTAACTGCTTACCTTTCCTTTGACCTTGGACAGAACAGCTGGCTCAAAACCTGAACCTGTCTCTTGTAAGAGTAAATCCCACTGTGTCCTTGTCACCCAAGGGAAATCCAGGCCTTGACATGTGTACACAGAGGTGTCCCCTCCCACCTCAGCCTTCACTGCTGCAGGCCTCCAGCTGGGCCCCAGACCTCCAGGCCAAGGGCATACTTGAGCCCTGCACTTTTGCTATGCCAGCCCCTGCCTCCAGAACTCCCCTCCACATCCCTGTTTGGTCCCTAAGCATTGCCAGACCTATTACGTCCAGGCAGGTATTCCACAGGCCAGGGATACACCATGAAACTGGAAGGTGGGTGGGGCAAATGTCAGTGAACTAATACCCAACAAAGCACCAACAATTAGTAGGCACTTTGATGACAGCAGTTCAGGGTCAGAATGAGACCTGAGTGCCAGTAGTAGTTAGACCTGAGAAGACGAAGGAGGAAGGATGCTCAGCTGGAGGATAGCAGGGAGAGACGCATGAAACATGGCTAGAGGTGGCTGGAGGGAGAGCAGGCAGGGCGAGGGGGAGCCCACCAGGCCTCCTGGTCCAGGTCACAGGCTGGGCCCCAGTGGGTGGATACTTCCTACAGGATGCGAAGGGCTTCTACCCAGGCCCAACACCTGTGGGAGGGAAGGTTGCAGGGGGAGAGAACAGAGACGTTTGAGCTGAGATAAACCTCAATGGGGGTCAAGGCCAGCCTGTGGGGATTCTGAAAATGAGGAGACCCTACAGAGCCACCTGGCTTGGGGGAAGGGTGCCCCACAGCTGCTTGTCTGGGATGAGCCATGACCTTGGTCGAGTGTGTTCTCTTCACCCATCTCCAAGAGGCTGAGGCCATCTGCCAGCAGCTGGGAAGAAGTTCTTTAATTCCTAAAGCCAGGTTTGGGTGGCACATTCCAGCATTGACCCCCACCAGGGAAAGGTATTTGGATTTCACTCCACACGCAACCAGCAGCTGCTGGAAGCTTTCAGGAAAGGGAGGGACATGCTTTCATAGGAGGGTGCATGAAGAAGCTAGGAACAAGCTATTTCAAGAGATGCGGGTGCTTCAGACCCGAGTGGCTAGCGTAGAGACAGGAAGATATGCGGAAGCATCTTGGAGGGTGAAGAAATGGGCTTGCTAGCAGACCGGACAGGAAAGATGGAGAAAGGAGTTCAGAGGACTTCAGCTTTGCTTCTGGGGCAACTGTGAGGTGGTGGTGGCACCACTGCCCAGAGAGAGCCACACAGTCTGGCTGAAAGTGGACAGGGTGATGGGGTCTGAAGGAGGGTATAGGGCGAGAATTCTTTCTGGATGGTCAAGTTTGAGATGCTATCTCTACTTCCAAGAAAAGATGCCAGTGGCTGAACTAATCTGGGGTTCAGGAATTATGTCGAACTGGGCGTAGTGGCACATGCTTGCAGTCCCAGCTGCTCAGAAGATGAGGCAGGCAGAAGAATTGCTTGAGCCCAGAAGTTCCAGACCACCTGGGGCAACACAGCAAGATCCCATCTGGGAAATAAAGGAGTGAAGTCAAGACCAGACCTAAATTAGAATCAGAAGTAGATATTTAAAACCAAGGGACAATAGGAATATAACATGAAAAGACATAGGAAGAGAGTCTAAAGACAACATGCTGGGGAATAGCATCCTGTGCGGGCTGAGATGAGGAGTTAGCCTGGCAAGGAAGATGTGTGGTAGGAAGGCTGAGACAAGAAGCCGGCCCAGCAAGGAAGATGTGTGGAGCACCCACGTGGCAGAGGAACCCCGAGCTGGGGACCAGGAAAGGTGCCTGGTGAGGGCTTCTGTGTGAGAATGA
Source organism: Arctocebus calabarensis (assembly GCA_963573935.1). Taxonomy (NCBI): domain Eukaryota; kingdom Metazoa; phylum Chordata; class Mammalia; order Primates; family Lorisidae; genus Arctocebus; species Arctocebus calabarensis. The sequence goes on along the minus strand of CAUYON010094509.1, from coordinate 48,049 downwards.
TCAGCAGGATCAAAAGCATCCAAAGCCCAGAGCCAGATGAGTCTTTCCAAGTAGAGCACGGCAGCTGCAGGGGTGCACATGGAACCCATCTGCTCAGAACCCCGACTCTCCTGCCTCTCACAGAGTGAAAGCTGGAGTCCTGAGAGCTGCCCGGCCCTGCCCGACTCCCCGTCCTGCTACTCTCTCCTCTGAGTCTTTGCCAGACTCTCTCTTTTGCAGAGGCCATCCTGACCACCACACTTCCAAGTACAATCCTACGGCACTCTTTTTCTTGTGGCATCTAGAACCTTCTATGGTATCACTTACTCCTTTGCATTTATTATTTAGTATCTTTCTCCCTCCCTTAGAATGGCAGTCCCAAGAAGGCAAGGAACTGCGCTTGCTTACTTGAAATATCCTGGGGGTTAAAAAGGGGGCCTTCTACAAGACATACAGAAAAATGATGAATGAAGACCAATACATGACCACAACTCTCACCACACGGAGGTCACTGGTGACCCTGACACATGGGGGAGGCTCCAGGGCACTGAGGTGTGCACAGGAGAGAGACTGAGATGGGCCACATACAGCTTTCCAGGGGACTTAGCACACTGGGTTTGAAGCCAACCTCCTCTGCATGCCTCTCACCTGGTGCTTGGGTCAGGGCCCGAGCCTCCTGCACTTCTGTGCCCCACTTAGCCAGCACAGGGCACATGCTAGACACGTGGTCATTGAATCCAGGAATAAAGCTGACGGACAACTGGTAGGTGACAAGTGTCACCTTTGCTCATACCCCACAAGCCACAACTGGTCCCACAGTCTACGTAATGGCAAGGGGCCAGGATAGATAACCACCATGACTGTCCTGGAGTTGGGGAGAAGACCAGAGGGAAGCAAGCACTGGAATTCTCAGCTATGTTCTATAAAGGAGGATCCCATTTAGTGTGCAAATAGCCCTGCCACCCTGACCTGGGGCAAGCTGCACACCTGCCTGGGAACTCCAAGTAGAGCTGAGAAATAGAGATGGAAACCAACATCCAACACAGAGTTTTCAGAGAGGCCTGTCCCAGCCCCAAGGTGCTGGTGGGTATTGCTCCAGTGGCTGAATCAGAAAAGGAACCTTTAAAAGACAGGCTGGAGTTTTCCAAATCAGCTGCCTTAGAGGCCAAGACTACACTCACATAGTGCATGCCCTAAACAAGGGACAACAGGAAGGTGGGTCTTACACACTGTAAAACCCCTACAGAGTTCTAGCTTTCCTGTGTACGGTCCTGAGTCATTAACATATCCCAAAACTCTGAAACGTAATTAAGAATTTCTTGATTATCAGGGAATCTACAGCTCTCCTTGTCCCCGTTACTATAACTGTGGTCAGTTTTTGGATCTTTCCTATAATTCAGTGATGAGATTGTTGAGTGAACAAGCATCAGGGTCAGAGCAGCACTTTATCTCAGCCCTGGCTGCTGTCATGTGCTGCTACAGTGACAGGGCAGCCCAGGCCTTCTGGATGGCTAGGGTGGGGCCAGTATGCTCCTGCCCCGTCATCAAGTGAAGTGCATTTATTTATGGTATAATTAATATCAGTTCTCAGGCCAGCCTGACCACATTTTCGTTTCAGTCAACACTCTTTACAATAGTTCAACGTGGTTCTTTGATATTTTATTTTTTATAATACAAAGGGTGCCCCCCCAAATATACATATACACACACATTTTAAAAAAGGAAAAAACTATATGCAAATTGTAATACTCAAGTCACATTTGACTTCTGCAACTACAAGAAATACAAGATACAACATATGAGATAACAAATGCTACTGGTATATATTGAGTATTACAATTTTAAAGTAGGATTTTCCTTTCTTAAGGTGTATTCACACTTTTTTGGCACCCTCTATATTTGATGACAAATCAGTGGTGTAATTTTTGCTCATTTATGGTCTTTTGACATTTTTGTATGTATTTCATCCTATTTAAAACATTATCCAATCAATGCTTCTCTGAAGGTTAGTTTACACCTTATGGAACAATTTTTTTGCCATAGCATAATTGTCTTTTTTTGATTGGTACCTGACCCAGCATAGGCCACTCACTACACTAGCCACTAAGAGATGGTGAAAGCAACATGGTCCTTCCTTGCAGCACTGGGGGCAGGAGGCAGAGGCAGAATTCTAGTTTTAACACAGAATTCTGATAAGTTAACTTCTAGCCCAGAAGAAAGAACATAGGGCTTAATTTTAGAATAATTGTTACACTGCTGCTAATATACCAGCAATACAATCTTGATAACTATGTCATAATAATGAAATCAAACGACTCCAATCCATGGATTGCAAGGGAAAAATGAAATCTGAAAAGGAAACGAGATTTCACTAGAAATAATATCCTCACATTGCCGCCCTATCATGTGCTCAAATCCTCGCATTTTTAAAATTTACTTGATTTTTATAAGGCAAAAATCCAAGGATTATTTGAAAATTCCAGACTTGCCATAGTCAACAGTATGTAAAATGAGTTAAATACGCAGACTTTGTAAAACCTCAGATGACATCATTGTGGTTCTTGATCACTAATCTTCACCACTTAACAGTTTTCATAGTGCTACAATACTAACAATAATTGGTCTCCCTCAGAAATAAAGCAAGCATAAAGGGACTGAGCATCTATTTTTAGAAGTAGTAATTTCACAGATATTGGAGAACCAGAAAGGGTTCCAAATCAATTGAGTCACATTTAAAAGGGAGGCAGGGAGGGAAGAAAGGCTGCTCTCTAAAGGAGAAAACAGATTAAATCATTTGACCCAGTTTTTGTGACAGTAAGTAAACTTTCAAGTACAAGTCCCATGTTTTATCAAGTCTACTTCTAAAGTTGATGCATTAATCCAAATTTGAGGGTACATATTAAGATATTTAGATGTATCAAATTTATAGCATAATCATGCCAGGCACAAAAATACATTTTAGAAATATTAAGCATAATAAGAAATTTAATTTAAATTTAAATGCAGTCATATTTCTTTTCTCGGTAAGGCAAATCATATATTCTGGACCAGAGTCAGCAAGGCTGACTTTACCAAAGCTCTGAAGTTTCCAAGATTTAAAAACAAAAACAAGAACAACAAGCCCAAGAAACTACTCATATGTCTTTTTGTGAAAAAGAGCTTTGGGTTCAGATGATTAAGTCAGCATTTTTATCTATCTACTCACGTGCAAAGCAGCCCTTAAGGTCTAACCTCCGAACAGCCTCGTAGGTGCACAGCCTAATCTGTTGTTTGGAAAAGGCCACCCAGACAAGTGCCCTCTGGTGAGTTCATCATTTTCTCCCACAATCTGATGTCTCTGCCTGTGACTCGATTAACAGCAATGGCCAGCACCTGCCCAGCCAGGAGTCAGCACAGCCTTTGTCAAGGGCAAAGCTGGTTCTCCTTTATTTGTGACCACTGCATGGAGTGAGCATTACCAATGGGTTCCAGAGCTTGTCTTAGGGCCCCACCCAGGGAGCTCTATGCACTGCAAGGACAAGGGCCTGGCACCCTGGTCTCCAGCCTCCGGCCACTGGTATCTGCGTGCCTCACAACCCTGAGCACAATGTGTCTCACAGCACTTACTACTTGTACCCATAGTTCATGCCCACATGAATGATAATGATGAAGGCAGGAGGATGAGAAAGGGATGGTAAAGAGATGAATCTGTGCCATCTCCCCACACACCTCAGTCTTCATAACATAAATAGCCCTTCTGCTAATTCCCCAACCACATAGATTTTGGAGTATGAATCCCCCACTTCCTTTCAGCTTGCTGCCAGGTACACTCACCTTTCTCCCTTTCCAAATGAAAAGTGCTGGGCTTTGGAGTCATCCTTTCCTATTTAGGAAAACATAAGATAAAGGGCTGACCAGTTAACAAATTCTACCATACACAGCTGAAATATTTGCAGAGCAGCTGCATTTTTTTTTTTTCTTTTGAGACAGAGTCTTACTATGTCGCCCTCAGTAGAATGCTGTGGTATCACAGCTCACAGCAACCTCAAACTCTTGGGCTTAAGCACTTCTGATTCTCTGGCCTCAGCCTCCCAAGTAGCTGGGACTACAGGCACTTGCCACGATGCCTGGCTATTTTTTTGTTGGAGTTGTCATTGTTTGGCAGGCCTGGGCCGGGTTCAAACCCACCAATCCTGGGCGCCCCCAGCCTCTAAGCTACAGGCTCTGAGCCAGAGCAGCTTCATTTATCTGCTGCCATCAGAGGGCTCTGACTCCCACCTCCTGGCCTATACAAGCCTTACTTTCTGGATGTGTAAAATGGGGATCATTGTTCCTAAAAAGTAGGGAGGCAGTGCAGTTGAGATGACAGCTGAGGACACACAGCAGACACTTGCTAAAGGAAGCTGTCATCCTTCATTTCACCCACAGCCTTGGGGAAGTAGAATCCATCTTTCTTTCCCAAAGCAATCCCATGGTGCAGATTTAGAAGCAATTGTGTTCAACTCCTTTTATGACAGTAACTTAAGGAACAACACCTAAGAAATTCCACCCAAACCCATTTTCTTATCATACACAGTTTATAATCAAATAGCCTGAATTACTACTGTTGTCACACACACAGTCTTCTACCAATCTGAAAGCAAAAAGCATTGCTAGACTCTGGTATGGAGGTGCTTCCTTTGGGAAATGGAGGAATTATCATGCTTCTGGTATTTAAGGTGATAAGAACAGGATGGGTGGTGAAAAGAGAGGACGAGGCACTTAGGCCCTTCAGAGAAAAGTGCAAAGCATACTGCTGGCTTGGAGATACTTACATTGGGCACCCCTTTCTGTTACGGTACATTCAAAGACAGGGCTTCTCAGTTATGAGAACCCGGTGGGATCAACACTTGGCCCGACCCAACTTCCGTCGTGCTTTTTAAAAAGATCATTTTGGCTGCAATGTGAGGATGGGTTAAAAGGGAAAAACCTGAAGGCTGCAGGAGCAGTTAGGAAGCTGTCTGGGATGGGAAGAAGTGTTACACTATCAGAGAAACATTCAGGAAGCAGAACAGACAGGATTTGGAGACAAGCCAAATACCAAGGAACAGAGAGAATGGTGCCCAAGTTCTTGGCTCAGGCAAATGGGCAAAAATCTCAGGGATGGCTGAACAGGGAGAGACAAGAGAGCCAAGGTCAGAACACTAGAAAAATCAGTGTGAGCACAGGCAGGGCCAAAAGAACCAACACAGGAAACTAAGAAGGTACAGTCGGGGAAAAGATGGAATGAGGGGGAACTTAAGCCATCAGTGTTGAAGAAGAAATTGGTAATGTCATAAATCAAAAAAGTCAACCAAGAGATGAAAGGTTTCTGCTGGATCGGACAATTGGGTCAGTTTCAGCGGAATGGCGAGGGCAAAACCTGATCCCGGGGTTCAAAGCAGAGGCACCAATGTGTATCCTCCCTAGAACACCTGGGAAAAAACCAAGTAAGCAGGTAGTTAGAAAGGGCGACTGGTGGAGGAAAACTTTCCACATGCAGCACAGCCAAGTGAGAGCCAGAAAACCTGGCTTCTAGCAATGGCTCTTGCCGTGGCTCCCACTCACCGGTTTTCCCACCTATAAAAATGGAAGAGCAGCATGCACTCACCTAGGCTAAGCACAGGGGACTCAAAGCTCCAGACCTTGGAAAGACTGCTGCCTTCTGCCTTAGGTACAAAGCCACTTTGTGTTTTACCACCATACAGTTCAAAACAGAAAGACATTCTCTTTAAAGTGGAGGGGAAATTTTTTAGCTGCAAGACTCTTTAAGACTGAGTCCCCTTAGAATTAGTCAAACAATTGACAAAACTGTCAATTTGGGAAGAAGTTTTTAATTAACAATTTAATGCAAGATTATTTCTTCCACATATCCTCCAAACATTTCATAAATTATCTTACCCAGGGTAATGTGCATAAACCCAATTTTCAAAAATTCGATTTATTTAAATATTAACAGACACTTGAACATTATTAAGGATGACTTTCAATTCAGGAATTTTTAAGTGTCTGTCCTAGACACTTTAGAGGGCAATCTCCTGACTTTGGAGAACACATCAGGATGTTCTGTTTAGCTTGTCCAACCAGAACCTTCGTGCAGAGTTGGGACTTACAATCTGATATTTCTGCGGTCTAATTTTCTGGTTGTGAAGGAAAGCGAAGCCAGTTTTCTACTAAATGCGAGCTGTAATACTCACGGAAGGCAACCACCCAAAGCCTACGAGCTACCCCGTGGGAGGCGGCCCCCGCAGTCGGTGCGTGCCGCGGCCGTCCACCACGAGGTCTGTGTCTGCGGCGGTGGGTTCACGCCTGGGCTGCGGGAAGCCCCAGCTGTCACCCCGGTCCTCTGCCACGCAGTCGTCGCCAGCACGCCGGGTCTGGAGGGAGGAAATGGAAAGTCTCGGGCGCGGCTCTCCCACGCAGGCCTCCGGCGTTCCGCGCCCCGGCGCCGCCCGCCACCGCTGGGAAGCTGCGCTGCGCTTGGGCCGCCGCTGTCTCGGTCCTCGGCGCGGAGTCTTCGCCGGGCCGTTCCTGGGCTCCCGGGACACGTCTTGGGGGGACGTGCGGCGCTCCACGCTGCCCACCCCGGGGGCCGGGGCTCAAGGCGGGACCGCGGGCAACAACAGGACCCGGTTGGGCAGCAGGGCCCACTGGGGACCACCGCGCCTCCTCACGTGGCACGCGCCATCCCTGCCAAGCGCGCGACCGCCAGCCTCCGGCCTCCCCTCAGGGACCCAGGGCGCCCGCCACTGCCGGCGCCGTTCCTCTCAGGCCCGCCCTCTCCGGCCCCCACCGCCGCTGACCTCCCTCGCCCCACCCCCCGGCGCCCAGTGACCAATCAAAGCGCTGCGCACGTGACGAGCACTGCCTGCGATGACCTCATCCCTGGTGTGGGATGACGTCAAATTCAAGATGGATGGAATCACAGCGGCAGCGGCGGCTGCGGCGTGCGCGAGCCGAGTGTGAGCGGAAAGGGGCCCAGGGTCTGCCTCGGGGCTGACGAAGGGTGAGTAACTGTCACGCTCCTTGCTTTAGGAGAACTTCGGGGCCCTGTGGGAGACTACAACCTCCCCGCAAATCGCGGCCTTTCCTGACGTAACTCTGAGGTGATTTCTCTCTTTTTTCTCTCCACCAGCCGGTTGCGGGCTCCGGCCGTTTCTGCGCTTGCGCCGGGCCTTGGCTCTCACCGAGCATGCCCCGGGCTCCCACGTAGCCGATTGTGCCTTCACACTGCGCATGCACCGTGTCCGCAGTCGGCCTCGCCCTCGCCACTGCGCAGGCTCCGTTCCCTCACTGGCCTCATTCCTGGCCCTGGCTAGGATGCCCCCGGGCTAGCGGACGCGTCGGCCCGGGCGCGCGGCTGTCGCGCGGAGCTGTTGAGAGCGCGCGCTCCCGCCCTGGGCAGGAGGCTGACCGGTGGCCTCCGGCTCGCGCCGCGAGGGTGTGCGCGGGAACTGGTGGGCGGCAGGAGACCCCACACCTGCTGCGGCCGGCAGCTGGCGCGTGGCGGCCCCGCCGGAGCCCTTCCCGGCCCCTCCCGCGGCGTCTGCACCTCGCGGTGCGCTCCGCTCCCCGCGGAGCCGGCGAAGACCTGGTCTCCCGGTCGGCGCTGGCACCCCCCCCGCCGGCCGGGAGCGCCATGCTCGGCCGCCAAACGGGTCCCCGCTGGAGAAAGCCCCCGCCAGCGTCTGAAATCCGCGGCCGAGGCGTCGGGGAGGGCAGCGGGCCAGACGCAGCCCCTCGTGATCTTTTCATGGCCGTTCTGGAACACGCTCAGCAGTCCATCCACAAAAGATCACACCTTTTAATCACCGGACAGCCCCGCGGGCGCCGGCACTTGATCCCGGGTTACCACGAGGGCGGTGTGGCTCGGGAGAGCGCCCCATGAGCCGGCGGTGTGGCTCGGGAGAGCGCCACACGAGCCGCGCATGTGGAGGCGGGGTGTCCTTAGACAGGTATTCCAGTGGGGTGCCTGACATGGGAGATGGGAGGGGAGATCAGACTTGCACAGCCTGGGGGTTAATTTTAGTGCAAGACCTAACAGCCCTGTTCACCTCTAGCATCTGAGGGCATCTGTGTGTTACAGAATAGACCAGTGATTGTTCAGGATGGTGACCCTGAGTCATCAGGTTAGTTCTTTATACCTTGTTTAAGAAGACAAAGTGGGTTAATCCACTTTAGAAAGAGTTGTCATTGCAAATTATGTTTTAAAATTTTTTCTCGGGTGCTTGACGAAGTAAATCTCATTCATTGAATTTAAATTAAACCACCCCTAAATGTTGATGTTTAAAGTAGAAATTTGAGGCGTTGATCTTCTTAAAAGTAACTTTTTGTTTAATTTATTCTTTTAACACTTTATCGAAAGTGGAGTATACGTCATTCTGCAGAAATGGAGGTTGAGAAAGATAACTCCTGTTCCTAAGGAACTGACAGTGTTTTATAGCAGGGAATGTTAGATGTGTACACTGAGGAGGAAAAATTAAAATAACAAAAGAGGGCTTAAGTTATCAAGGAAGTCTGGATGGGAAGGAGATAATTGAAGGGAAGATTTTAGTTGTTCCCCAAAGCCAGCAGAGAGGAGAACAGATTCTAGGGCTACTCTTGACAACATGTCAAATCAGCTTTTAAAGAAAGATAAGAGGTTGCTGATTTAGGAGAGGACTCTAGCACACCAAACTAGAGAATACATGCTGAGGAGCAGAGGTGGAGATAGAAGCAAGAGGGGGTGGGTCACAAGTACCATGCTGTTCAGGTGGGATATACTGTGATGGAAGTATTCAGCAGGCCCTGAGAGGCTGGACTCTAAAGAAGTATAAGCAAAGATAACAGATTTGGGAGTCATCCGGTAGTGATTAAAGCTACAAGATGCCATAAAAAAAGGAAACAAAACTGCCATATGTTGAGCTTTGAAATAGATGCTGGAGAAATGTGAACAAGTCCAGGTCTTAAACCTGAAGTTGGGTGATTCCTCTCTGCCTAGTGGATACCTTCCAAGCCTTATGCCCAGCATTAAGGATACACAGGTGAAGACAGAGCTCTTCCTTTTAGGAAATCTCATGAGGGAGATAGATGTAAAAGCAGATCAATTGAAATGGTCAGGGCATAATTACAGAGACATGAAGTAGTGCTGTAGCTTAGAGGACTGAGCTGCTGGCTGTGGGCAAATTGCAGAAGCTTTCTAGAGGCAGTGGTGTTTGAACTGCATCTTTCTATACAAATTAGCCAAGTAAAGGAGAAGTAAAAAAGATAATTTTTAACTGGCAGAAACTGAATGTGCAAGTTTGTAGGGTGGATGGTAAGGAGTGTCCAGTAAGGGTGGAGAGATGAATTGCAGCTGGAATGTGAAGTCTTACATGCCAGTCCACAGTTTGAATTTTATTTAGAAAGTAATGGAAAAATTGATAGAATATTTTAAAGCAGGGCAGTAATGTGATCAGCTTTACTTTAGAAAAAGAAAACACATAATTTTCATTCCTGCATTTAATTGGAGTGCAGAGTACAGAGAAATCAACAAATATTTATTGTGCAATATGCCACGTTGGGCACTGTGAAGAGGGCCAAAGGATAGTGACAAGATATCAGTCCTTAAATAAATAAGGCAACAAATAAACATGATATAAATGATGTTGGCTATGCCATAATACAGGAGTTGAAAGGCGTAACCTGAAGTAGTTAAGGAAGGGATATTAGTTTGCTTGGGCTGCTGTAACTAAGCATGGCAAACTGGGTAGCTTGAACAACTGAACAACAGAAATTTCTTTTCTCACAATTCTGGAGACTAGAAACCCAAGATGAAGGTGTCAGCAGGGTTGGTTTATTCTGAGGCCTCTCCTTGGCTTGTAGGCGGCTGCCTTCGTGGGGTTCTCTGTGCTTGTCGTTGTCCTACTCCTCCTCTTTTTACAAGGACACCAGTTACATTGGACCTTACAGACCTCCTTTTAACTTACAACTTAGTGGCCTCTTCAGAGACCTCATCTCCAAATATAATTACATTCTGAGGTGGGAGGAGTGAGGAGAGACAATTCAGCCCATAACAGAACGTGTCAGGGAGGAGTTGGAACTTGAGCTTTAAAAGGCGATTAATGTTCATGTAAGTAGTGTGCTAGGAAGAGGGTTCTAGGACATTCCAGATTGGATAATGGAAGAAGTGAGATATACAGGTTATGTCTCAGAAGTGTCTGAAGTAGGGAGTCATTTACAAGGGGGTTATAAGGGAGAGAAAATTTAAAAATCAGATTTTTTAAAAAAATTCTAAAAATTTTTTTTAGAAGTCAGATTTTTTAGAGACTGGGAGTTCATGTTTTCAAAATTTTGCATTTCAGGTTAATGAAAAATCATTGCATTTATTACTTTGTTTTTAAACAGAATCAAAGCTGGCCTTTTTCATTAAGATCATAGGTTTTCACTAAAATGTTACAGCAAGGCATTTTCCAACCATCTCCTCTCAGTATTGCATCCAGTCAAGGACTCTGTTTATTTCCATCATGGCACCTAGCACAATCTGAAGTTATCCTTCTTATTTATTTGCTTCCTTGTGTGTCATTTCAGATAAATATAACCATGCCTTGTAATAGATGTTTAATAAATAAGGTGAATTAATAATCGTACTTAATGTGTGTATTGGATGAATGATCAAAGCTTTGTTTTAGGAAGCTCAGTCTAGTAGTATTTCACAGGATGGATTTGGAAAGTGTGACAGGAAAAAGTGAGTGCCACACGGAAATATATTAGGGTTTTTTAAACAAGAACAGAAACTAACTGGCTTGAATAGAAAAAGGAATTTATTATAAAGATAGGTTGCCCTTGGACTTTAAGGGAAAGCTAAAAAATTGGACCAGGAAGGACAAAAACCCCGCTAGCTTTAGGACTCTGTGTAGCAGGCACTAGCAGGGTGCATTTTTAGGCCTCTGCTGAAATCAATCATCTCTCTTCATTTACTGCCTTTGTTCTCCTCAGGACCCATATTCCAGGGACAAAGTGTTTAATTGACTTAGCATTGGTTGTGTGCCTCCCCCCAAACTGGGGGAGAGCAGCACATCAGACTGTACTCAACAAAGCATAATCTTCCAAGACAAAATGATGGAGCAGTTACCAGAAAGAGGAATGGCTGCTGGGTGGCCAGAGCAAAAGGACAAAGGCTGTGACCAGAGACGACTGCACGAAATTAAGAGCCAGAACCATAGCCGGGCACAGAGGCTCATACCTGTAACCCTAGCACTCCAGGAGACCAAGGCAAATGGATTGCTTGAGCTCAGGAGTTTGAGACTAGCCTGAGCAAGAGCAAGACCCCATTTCTAAAAAATAGCCAGGTGTTGTGATGATGTATGACATCACAGCACTCTACCTAGGGTAACAGTGAGACTTTGTCTAAATTAAAAAAAGAGAGAGAGAGCCTGAACCATATTAGAGTAGAATCATTTAATCATTGAGCTAGACATCACCAAGAACTCATGGTTAAAACAAGATCAGACTCACCTCCCCCAACCCCTCACCCAGAAAGAGAGGCTAAAAATGTGATGAGTTGGAGTGCAAGGTAGTATCATGACTCCTCTGAAGGGTCAGATAAGCTAGTCTGGCTTTGAAATCTGAGGCTGTCTGCATTGTCTCCAAGCTAGTGATGATAAGACTGAAACTCAGACCCCCGTTCCTGTTACCATCTAATAGTAAAATCAAATGGAGAACCCTAGGACTAAATCCCAAAATGAGGGTGTGGGGATGAGCTGTGTGTGTGTTTATATTCCAAAGCCAAATGTAGATGCTTTGGATTTTTAACTTGGTATTTGCTTTGTGTTATATGCATTCCCTCCTCTTTCCAGTATCTTGGTTAGAACTAGATAAACAGTCTCCAACATTCCCAAAGGACCAGTGTTCTCAAAAGTTCAATTTTAAGTTAATGTTTAGAAGGTAAGGAGACATTTTCCTACAGAGCAGGTGAAACAGTTTTGTGGGCTAGTCCTGGAGCCAGCTCAATTCATAATGTACCTTAGTTGTGATACCAACCTAAGTTTTAGTCTGTCTACCTTGAAAGCAGGTAAGATTATTTTAATCTCCTTCACTGCTCTCACTCACCTCCTGGTGCCCTTCTGAGTGCCAGGTTGTGCTTTGCTTTCTTCTGCTTCTATCACTACAATGTTCTGTGTTCCAAAATTGCCTGCCTTCCCTGCATCTCTCAAAAATATTGATTTCCTGCAACTGATCTAACATTGAGGTAAAGAGGAAAGTATTTGCATTGGATTAATTTATGTTACAATATGAGTTCCCTCCAACCCTCTTTGTATTTGTTACCTGAAGAATTTGAGGTGATGGTATGAAATAATTATCTGGAATCCAGTTATGAAGGGCTTTGTAGCTATTCCAAAGAATTAGGTCTTAAAGCCAAGGCAGGCCATTGGGAGTTTTTAAGCCACAGCAAGATCAGATGAACATTTCTGAAAAGTGCCTAGAACTTTGAATATTACAGGTTGACTATTCTGATCTGAAATGCTTGGATCCAGAAGTGTTTCAGATTTGAGTTTGGTTTTGGATTTTGGAGTATGTGTGTTACACTTACCAGTTCAACATCTCTACTCCAAAAATCTGGAATGTGCCAACAAGCATGACACCCTTTGAGTATTGTGTTGGCACTCAAAATAGAGCGTTTCAGGTCTTGGTCTCTTTGGATTAGGGATACACAACCTGTATTACAATTGTCAAGTGAGTGACAGGTCCTGTGCCTTCCCTGGTGTCCCCGTTATTCACTCATCCCACCTCTTGGCCTATGGATTGCTTCCTGCTGCTCACAGATGGGCCTTTCCTTCCATGTTTCACCTTTTCAGAGCACCAGGGTTTCTCCACTGTGACTAAAGTGGCACGACTTCTGCACTAGTGAGTCAGGTGGAGATGAGCAATGGGAAAGGAGAGGATGTGGATGATGTGGCAGTGTGTCTTCATGCGCAAGGTGCTCTGCCTTCTGTAAGTCAGAGATCCTGATTACTCACCATGAAGACATGCATGAAAAATTGGAATTTAATGTGCCAGCAAGTTGATTGAATCTGGATCAGAATACAAGAGAAGAAAAGTCTACCCAGCAGCAAAGTTGGCCAGTTTGTGGGCTGAAGAGCAGAGGAGACAAGGTTTGAGGATTTAGTCAGCACATCTACCAGCCACACAGTTCTGCTGGATTAGCCTGGACATTCAGCAGCTGTGATTTTCCTCCTTTTGCCCACATTCTTAATGGGGCATTTTATGTTAATTGTTAAACTCATAAATATGCCTCCTGTCATTAAAATACAAAAATACTAAATATTGTCTGTTCACAACTAGACCAGGAAAAGTTTTTGGCTGGGGCCAGGTTTTGAACCCGCCACCTCCGGTATATGGGACTGGTGCCCCACTCCTTTGAGCCAAAAATTAAACTATTTTTAAAGTTTAATAATTAAAATATAGAGGCTAGGTAGGGAGTCTACAGTGTCCATCTCTCTCTCGCCTATCTCTCTAGGCATCTTAAGTCTCTAGACCCCGGAGTACTGTGTATAATCCTCTCGTGGCCTATTTTAGTCCCCTCAGGTCTCATGTCTCCATCTCCCTCTCCACCCTTCTGCCTTCATGCACCCATGGCTGCAGCCACATGAAGCCACCTGCAGGTCCTCTGGATACCTCATACTCTGTCTCGTCTCTGTGCCGTTGCCTTTGAAATGCTCTTTACCCTTCCTGGCTGCCGCCTCTGTGCTCCTTGATTCCTCTGGAGAACGCCTCTGCTGGCCTGTCTCACCCGGACCTATTGCTGGCCGTCTGTACTGCATGTCTGCCTCTGCAGACCTCTGTGTGCTGCTTAGAGACTGGACCTCTGCTGACAGATTGACCTGCCCTTTCAGCTCTGTACGGCAGTGCTTGTTAGATTAGTATCCTCACCTGGGAGAGCCCTAGCACATCTAGGTGAATGTTCACCCGTGAGAGGCGTGCGATCGGATTATAGGAGCCCTGGCTCTGGGACCAGTCTTCCAGCTGTCTGGGTGACCTGAGGCAAATTACTTGACCTCTCATGCCTTGGTTTCCTAATTTGTAAAATAGGGATGATGACAGTGTCTAGCTCAGAAGATTACGGGAGAATTAAAAGAGGAAACTAGAGGTAGTATAGTAGGGTATTAAGAGCTTAGCCAGCTAATGTGAATCCTGCTGTGCTACTTACTACCTGTGTGATCTTGAGCAAAGTACTTAACCCCTTGTGCCTCGGCTTCCCCATCTGCAAAATGGGGATGATAATAGAACCTACCTAGGGTTGCTGTAATAGTTAATACATAAAGAAGTGTTGACTTTTCTTTTGTGCATGTGGTAGCAAACACTCATATTAACTATTATTAAGTATCCAATTAATGTTTGAGTGAAATAGAAAATAAATACTGTAAAGTTGTTTTGCACTGCTGTATCAGAAATTTGGAATCCTTCCAAATTTGAGCCACCTTTCAAGCAGACAGTCTCCCATGACTCTGAATGGAGATTACTGTCAAATGCATAGTTTCAAACCCAAAATAATTTTTAGGAAGACTAACTTAAAAATTTAGCTTAATTCTGAGCGATTTTATTATTTGTTCCCTAATTTCCAGATTTTTTCATTCAAAGAAGATAGAAGCATATAGTCCAAGAGATTGGAAGCAATTATTTAGAGCAGAAACAGAGATCATGATAATTTGAAGACAGCATAAAGAAAGAAACCTTTCTGAGCAAAGAAAAGGAAGAAAATTGTTGCTTTTTGGCAATATGGTACAGATGGTGTGTGGAGTCCCATTTGCTGCTTGTCTGTGGGTGTAGAACATCTCTCTTAGCTTGGTATCTTTAGCCTTTACCTGTGGTTTCGCGTTCTTGTGGTGGCTTAAGCGTGGGTTCCCCTAAAAGCAGACCCTGAGATTAAGAAGTGATCTGAGGAAGCACAAGAAAGGAAGCAGGAAGCGTGCTCAGAAGGTTCATTAGCGAGCACTGCTGCTCAAATGTATGGTATCAAAACTGAATTCTTTTTTAAAATCCCCTCGCTTTTCTATAAAATTCTACCTCCAGTTGTTCTGAGAGTCCTTAACTCCTCACTTTCTCTGCCCCTACAAGTCCATCCCCTAGAAACACTGATGGCTCTGCCTTACCTCCACTGCTGCCACTGGAGCCCAGCCGTGGTCCCCTCTCACCTGGACCATTGCAGTGCAGTCTGAGCAGGCTCTCAGCGTTCGGCCTTGCCGTCCTGTGGCCCATCTCAACACCATAGCCAGAGCAGTCCTTTGAAACGTAGTTCAGGTCTTTGCCATTCCTTGCTCAGAATCTTCCAGTGATTGTTCCTTTCACACAGAATAAAGAGAGTTCTTTAGCCAACCTAGACAGGTGTCTCCTCATTGCCTCTGGGATGTCATCATCCACAGACCCCAGCACACCCTGCCAGCCCTCTGTTCCCTCAGCCCCTCCTTCTGCAGTACCACTCTCCCTCTGTCCCTGGGCTCATCTCTCCCCTCCTCTGGTCTTCTCAAACGCTTCTTTGTTGAATGAATAAATGGCATGAGAAGCTCTGGTACTGTCTGTAGTATGTTGTAGGTGCTAAATAAACAGTAGCATTACCTTATCTTATTTAATCCTCACGGCAGCATTGTGTGGCAGCTACTGCTGTTGTCCTTGTTTATAGTGGGAAAGACAGGCCCAGAGCGGTCAGTCAGCCTAGAATGCTGGCTCGCAGACTGGTCTGCCCATGGGAAGGGCTGCATTGTACAGCTCAACCCCACACGTGCCACACTTGCTGATGTGTAGGCATGTGGCTGTGTAGCTGCAGTGGAAGTTCTCCAGCTCTTATTGGGCCTGACTATATTGGGTGCATTCTGACATTTTCTATTCTGCCCTACTTGTTTCATTCATCTTTTAATTGCTAACTTAAAACCTCTAAATTGGGGTGGTGCCTGTGGCTTGAAGGAGTAGGGCGCCAGCCCCATATACCAGAGGTGGCGGGTTCAAACCCAGCCCCGGCCAAAAACTGCAAAAAAAACAAAAGTAAATTGAGAGTTTAAGAACCTCTTTTGACGAAGACTTATCCAAGCCTATATTCTGCATCTGTTGTTTTGTTATTGTTGGTTTTTGGTTTTTGGTTTTTTTTTTTATTTTTTTTTTTAGAGACAGTCTCACTTTATCACCCTTGGTAGAGTGCCATGGTGTCACAGCTCACAGCAACCTCCAACTCCTGGGCTTAGGTGATTCTCTTGCCTCAGCCTTCCAAGTAGCTGGGACTGCAGACGCCCGCCACAACGCTTGGCTATTTTTTGTTGCAGTTTGGCCGGGGCAAGACTCAAACCCACCGCCCTTGGTATATGGAGCCAGCGCTCTACCCACTGAGCCACAGGCACTGCCTCAGCTGCATCTGTTGTTTTTGCTTGTGGCAACACCTGAACTTGCTATGTCAAACATTTTTAGCACTAAAACTGCTCCGTAGATGGCCAGGTCAATACATGTGGCATCGTAAGGGTATTTCTTTTCTGCTGACCTCTGTGAAAGACAGTAAGGATCTCTTTAGACAGATGGGCGCATAGTTATAAGTAAAGAACGGTTGATAGGATTGAGGGAGAAATTAAAATGGCTAAGAAGGAAGGCAAAGAGCGGAAAGAATATCAGGCAGTCACAAATAGAGGAGGGAGACTGGCCATTTGGTATGAAAGGTGGATAGGCAGGGATGGACATGGTCTGACCAGTGCAGTTGTTTGTGGACAGGCTGAAAGTGTCATTCATCCCTGGAAGACAAATCACATCCCTGCCTTGCTGCATTGAGTCAACATCTTAACAGGGAGTTGTGGGCCTTGTTTGGGCACTCCCACCTTGGCAGCCCAGGAGACTATTAATTTCTGGGCTCTCCAAGTGAGGCTGGGGTGACCAGCAAAGGCCAGAAGACCATCTACAAGTGTGCTGGGGCCAAGGTTGATTCATACAGCTTGCCCTCTAGAAAAGATAAAACTGTCACAATTATCTTTGTTACTTTGGATCCATTTTAATATTAAATGTTCTGACAATATTCTAAAGAAAAGATGGCATTATAAAATCTGTTGAAAGTAAAAAAGCCTAAGTGAAGGATCACATACAGAGAGCTGGACATCATCTCTATACGAGCTGGTTTCATCTTCCTTGAGAGCATGGTGAACCCTTTATTTTTGATATTGAATAAAATGCCTATTAATAGTGTTAACTTACTTTCTGAAATTACATAGCAATTTGTTGCGTTTTCTTTAGATGAAATCTTTGCAACCGCCCTGCAAGAGGGCACAGTTGCTCTTCCCATCCCACACAGGGAACCTGCCCAGCAGAGGCTGACAGATGCCTGAGGATAGTCGGCTAGCAAGAGAAAGGCGGCATCTCAGCCAAGCGTCTGGTGCTACCTTGCCCTCCATCTCCTCTTTAGATTTAAAGAGAATGTCTGTGAAATCTCAGTTTAACCCCTTAAGTTTAGAGGCAGGCTAAAGTTTCCTCTGGGCTTGTATTAAAAATGTGATTTAGGATTCTGCGCCAGCCACATACACTAAGGCTGGTGGGTTCGAACCCAGCCCAGGCCAGCTAAGCAACAATGACAATTGCAACAAAAAAATAGCCGGGCATTGTGGCAGGCACCTATAGTCCCAGCTGCTTGGGAGGTTGAGGCAAGAGAATTGAAGCCCAAGATCTGGAGGTTGCTGTGAGTTGTGAGGCCATGGCACTCTACCAAGGGCAACATAGTGACACTCTTGTCTCTAAAAAAAAATGGCTGGGTTCCTGTGGCTCAATGGGTTAAGGCGCTAGCCACAACACCTGAGCTGGCGGGTTTGAATCCAGCCCGGGCCTGCCAAACAACAACGACGGCTGAACCAAAAAATGGCCGGGAGCCGTTGTGGCGGTGCCTGTAGTCTCAGCTACTTGGGAGGTGGAAGCAAGAGACTCATTTGAGCCCAGGAATTGGAGGTTGCTATGAGCTGTGATGCTACAGCACTCTACCCAGGGTGACAGCTTGAGGCTCTGTCTCCAAAAAAAAAAAAAAGTGAATTGGTAAGAAAGTAGAATTCAAGAGATTTTAAGTTAATTAGCTTAATAAAGGAAACTTTTTTGTTCTTTAATGCTTCTCATCTTTGACACTTTGATTTAATAGTAATTAGCAAATGACTTTTTCTCTTTACAAATTCTTAACCTGTTTTTAAAGCTCTGACAAGACCTCTACTCTGCAACCCATTGTTAACAATTCACATTACATTTAAGTATATACAGTAATAAAACTGATTTTCTTTCAGAATGATAGACATTAGGGGATTGATAAATCATACTTATTCTCTAAATTAGTAATAGAGCCAAGCATCAAATGGGTCATGAACCTAAATAACAAATCTTTATTGTCAGCTGCTGCTTACCTTGCTACATGCCCCATCCTAGCATTCTTTTTGATGGTGTAGGCATGCCTGTGTTATAGTACTTAGTTCTTCACTTTTATAAGGATCTGCTTAAACTTTGAGGCTAATTTTATATTTTCAGTGTTACTTAAATAAGTTTGTTATCCAAAAAACTTTAGTCTGCCTGTGATCTACAAGATGTTGGTACCTAACAAAAGACAGTGGATGGCCACTGCCTTTGAGGAGCCTTCATGTTGAGAAGGACTTTGCCCCACCTTACCCATAATAATTTTACATTTTGTCTTTTAGAGAAACCCAAGCCATGGAGGGATTGCTGCACTACATCAACCCGGCACATGCCATTTCCCTCCTGAGTGCCCTCAACGAAGAACGCCTCAAAGGACAGCTATGTGATGTGCTGCTGATTGTCGGAGACCAGAAGTTTCGAGCTCATAAAAATGTCTTGGCTGCTAGCAGCGAATACTTTCAGAGTTTATTCACAAATAAGGAGAACGAGTCACAAACTGTATTTCAGCTTGACTTTTGTGAACCAGATGCTTTTGATAATGTTTTAAACTACATTTATTCTTCCTCCTTATTTGTTGAGAAGAGCAGCCTTGCTGCTGTGCAAGAACTTGGCTACAGCCTTGGGATCTCCTTCCTCACTAACATTGTTTCTAAAACACCTCAAGCCCCCTTTCCAACATGTCCTAATAGAAAAAAAGTGTTTGTAGAAGACGATGAAAACAGTTCTCAAAAGAGAAGTGTCATTGTTTGTCAAAGTAGAAACGAAGCACAAGGAAAAACCGTTAGTCACAACCAGCCCGACTTAAGCCATACTTCCCGGCCCTCGCCTAGCACTGCAGTCAGGCCCAGTGCCCATAAGCCTCAAGTTCCAAAACCAGTTGAGCCTCTTCACAATTTGTCATTACCTGAAAAGAGTTGGCCAAAAGATAGTTCTGTGGGATATGCAAAGTCTCTCGAGCACTCTGGATCTTTGGATGATCCTAATAGAAGCAGTTTGGTGAAAAGAAACGCAGTATTGCCTTCAAAGCCTCTGCAAGACAGAGAAGCTACGGACGATAAACCAGGTGTAAGTGGTCAGCTTCCGAAAGGGAAGGCCATAGAGCTGGCCTTGAGGAGACCACGGCCACCTGTTTTGTCTCTCTGTAGCTCATCAGAGGCTCCCTATCTGTTAAAAGAGACTAGTAAAGGAAGTGGTCAAGGCGAAGATAGGAACTTGTTATACTATTCAAAGTTAGGCTTAGTGATCCCATCCAGTGGGTCTGGGTCTGGAAACCAAAGCATCGACAGGAGCGGCCCACTTGTTAAGAGTCTCCTCAGACGATCGTTGTCCATGGACAGCCAGGTTCCTGTCTGCTCACCCTCCATAGACCTGAAAATGCCGCAGGGGTCAGCAGCAGTGTCAGATGATGCACCAGGGAATATGTTATATGCTTTATCTCAAAAGTCATCTTTAAAAGACTGTGGTGAAAAAGTGGCCCTAGATGGCAGGCCTCAAGTGCTACAGCCCCGTCGCCTCAGGTCCTTCAGTGCTTCTCAGTCAACAGACAGGGAGGGGGTCTCCCCTGTGACCGAGGTACGCATAAAGACTGAGCCCAGCAGCCCGCTGTCGGATCCCTCGGACATCATCCGCGTCACTGTGGGAGATGCCGCGGCAGCAGCGGCCTCGGTACCGTCAGTCACGAGAGACCTGTCTCTGAAAACAGAAGACCAGAAAGACATGAGCAGGCTCCCAGCAAAAAGGAGGTTCCAAGCAGACAGACGGTTGCCCTTTAAGAAGTTAAAGGTGAACGAGCACGGGTCTCCTGTGTCAGAAGACAACTGCGAGGAAGGCTCCAGCCCCACTCTCCTGGAGGCAGATTTCCCAGATTCTGATTTGAATAAAGAGGAATTTGGTGAGTTGGAGGGGACGAGACCAAACAAAAAGTTTAAATGCAAACATTGCCTTAAGATCTTTAGATCAACAGCAGGTCTTCACCGTCACGCTAACATGTACCATAACCCAGAAAAGCCCTACGCTTGTGACATCTGTCACAAGAGGTTTCACACCAACTTCAAAGTGTGGACACACTGTCAGACCCAACACGGCATAGTGAAGAACCCATCACCAGCTTCTAGTTCCCATGCTGTTTTGGATGAAAAATTCCAAAGAAAGCTGATTGATATAGTGAGAGAGAGAGAGATTAAGAAGGCCCTGATCATTAAGTTAAGGCGCGGCAAGCCTGGTTTTCAGGGACAGAGTAGTTCCCAAACGCAGCAAGTCATCAAGAGGAACTTGCGATCTCGATCCAAAGGAGCATACATTTGTACTTACTGTGGAAAAGCTTACCGCTTTCTCTCTCAATTTAAGCAGCACATAAAAATGCACCCAGGAGAAAAACCCCTTGGAGTACATAAAGTTGCTAAGCCAAAAGAGCATGCTCCTCTTGCAAGTCCAGTAGAAAACAAGGAGGTTTACCAGTGCCGCCTCTGTAATGCTAAGCTCTCTTCTCTCCTAGAGCAAGGAAGCCACGAGCGGCTATGCCGGAACGCCACCGTCTGCCCTTACTGCAGCCTCAGGTTTTTCTCGCCCGAGCTGAAGCAGGAGCACGAGAACAAGTGTGAGTATAAGAAGCTGACCTGCCTGGAGTGCATGCGCTCCTTCAAGTCCTCCTTCAGCATCTGGCGGCACCAGGTCGAGGTCCACAATCAGAACAGCATGGCACCGGCCGAAAACCTCTCTGTGCCAGTTCTGGACCACAACGGTGACGTGACCTGTTCTTCAAGGCCTCAAGTCCAACCTGAGCCTCATAAAGTAAACCATGTCATCACCACAAAAGACGACAATGTGTTCAGTGATTCTTCGGAGCAAGTCAACTTTGACTCGGAGGATTCCTCGTGTCTCCCTGAAGACCTTAGTCTTTCTAAGCAGCTGAAAACCCAAGTCAAGGAGGAGCCTGTGGAGGACGCTGAGGAGGAGGCACCCGAGGCCAGCGTGGCCCCCAGAGAAGCAGGTCCCAGCAAGGACGCCGGCGTGTGGCCCTGTGAGAAGTGTGGGAAGATGTTCACGGTGCACAAGCAACTGGAGCGGCACCAGGAACTTCTGTGCTCTGTGAAACCATTTATTTGTCACGTGTGCAACAAAGCTTTTCGCACTAACTTTCGTCTCTGGAGTCACTTCCAGTCACACATGTCTCAGGCTACAGAGGAGTCAGGGCGTAAGGAATCGGAAGTGTGCCCCGTCCCCACAAACTCTCCCTCGCCACCCCCTCTGCCGCCACCGCCTCCACTGCCCAAGATCCAGCCCCTGGAGCCCGACAGCCCCACAGGCTTGTCTGAAAACCCAGCTCCAGCCACAGAGAAATTGTTTGTACCCCAAGAATCAGACACCCTTTTTTACCACGCCCCACCCCTTTCAGCGATCACATTTAAAAGACAGTTCATGTGTAAACTTTGCCATAGGACATTCAAGACTGCATTTAGTCTTTGGAGTCATGAGCAAACACACAACTGAAAAGACCAACATTTTCACCTATTAAGGGATGGGAGCAGTCCCCAGATTTCAACCTGAATTGTGAAATGTGCATAAGTAACAATATTTTTTAAAAAAGAATAATAAATGTTGAAAATTGTTATGCTTGAATTTAAGTTTGAGATAAACTGATACTAGTCAGTAATGTCCTTACTCAACTTTAGAAATAAACTTAAAATATTGTGGTCCTGGACCTTCCAGGAATAAGGTGGTTTAATCTCATTAAGGTTGAGAGTGGATTCATTTTCATTGTTTGCATGGTTCCTTCTCATTCCACAGTGTCAGTATAATCATTTAATTGAGGTTTTTGGTTTTTACTGATTTGTAGTTAGTAGAATCAAAAGTATTTCTTTTGATTATTTCAGACACCTAAGTTCTAGTAAATCTTAACCATATTCTTCAGTCCGAAAATATATCAGGAAGAGGTGGAGTAGTTTGCTGTATTGATTTAGATCTTAGAATACTTTAGCAATAAAAAAGATAAACCTCAACTTTAATATGGTATCCTGACACTTGATAAAAATAAATATTTGGTATTTTGCGATCACATAGAACTTTTTTGTGTGTGAAAATTGTGAGACATTTAAAACAGCAATAGTAACAGTTTTATAAACTGACAAAAACCTGCCCTCTGTCTCCGTCACTTAATACTATAATGAATGACGGTTAAACTCTAAAGAAGGCTTAGAAGATGAAACACAGTTTACGGAAATGCCCTGAATCAGTTTCCTAGAGCTTCCCTGTCGGTGTGAGTAGCCGAGGACTCTCCTCACAAGTTCAGACCAGGATTTAAAGGACTGTGACTGTTTGATGTCTTCTGATACATGCTGTCACAAATCGAAGATCTGAGTATAGATGGGACAAAACAGCTAACATACGGCACTAATTTTTAATTTAACATTAGTATAACATGTAAGGTCAGGTCACATATTTAGATAGATCCCAAACACTTGGAATCAGTCTAACTGATTTACTCCCAGAGCAGAGGAGAAAACACCACACTGCTTTTCAAGGACAATATATATAGCATACATATTTTCCTGCCTTGCTGTCTTTTGTGATAATTTCTGTTAGAATTTGTTGGCGTTTACAGTGTTAAAACGTCACTGGCAAAGCCATTCTGCTCTAAGTCACTGCTTACTATTTCATGAATGTGTGTGAAAGCTCTATCAACAGTCCAAAATTAGTTTTAGCTACTTTTTTTGGTTCATAGGTTTTGGGCTTGCTTTTCCTATTATGTATTAAGTTGTAATTAAAAGCCTTTCAGTAGGTAATATCCAAAGTTCAGTGCAGTGTTTCAAAAGAGAAGGTTTTTCCTTGGTTAGACATATAAAATAAATGTTATTGAAACTACAAAATCTTTGTTAAGGTAGTAATACAGGTTAAGGCTTCGAGTTCAATAATTCATTTTTATAAGCTACTACTGTGATTGAGAAATTTATGGGCTCTAGCAGAAAACTCTGTCCCTGTCACTCTCTTTACCAGCATCCATACCAATGCTAGGAACAATTCTTAACTTTTCAATGAAACAGCATTTTTATACAATATTAATTGACTTTGTACGTTATAGAAATGATACTTTTCCTTTTATTCTTTCACTTTAAAAAAAACTACCAAAAATTCCAAAGTATTTTAGTACTTTTGTTCTTTCTTAGATGTGATGGACAAAGGAAAATAAGATTGAGTTGCAGTTACTGATTCTATGCATTTTAAAGATAGCACTGAAGTGTGTGACCAGCACAGCGTCAGGATGGGTAATTGTGTTTTGAACTTATTCCTGCTGATGGGGTGTTACTCTGAGCATCTCGTCAGGATGGGTAATTGTGTTTTGAACTTATTCCTGCTGATGTGGTGTTACTCTGAGCATCTCGATAAGCTGTCACTTCTTCAGGAGACAGTTCCCTGAGTAATCATCATCTACATGGCCAGTAGAGTATCTGTGATAATTCCATGATACAGTGTATCTTAGCATTGCAAATTCAATATACCACAACTTGAACCTTTATGCTACATTTTCCAAGATTTATAAAAGTAATGTTACTAATCAAAAAATATTTTTGGTCTGAATATAGGCTCCACAAATCTGTTAGATTTTAAAAATTACGGTGTTTGTCTTGTTAGCTCACATTTTTGTGTAGGCAAGGAAAATAAGATTTCAAATAAAATTTTGAACCAAAAACATTTATAAAACAGTTCTGGTTTTTCTATTACTTTTTATACTGAACCTTAAAAGCATTAGGCTGAAAGAGTTTATTTTGATGGTCAAAAAAAAAAAATATGCTTCCACTCATGTAACTATTTTAAATGTTAAAAAGTAAAATATTTAAAGACATTAATTGTATTATTTGTTGAACAGATTTTAAAGAATGTTTATCAGTAGGCAAATATTTGGGATAAAACAAGGTGGATGTTCATTGTCACAACTCTAGTGAAGATATTCTTGTAAATATCTTTTCTGATTGTAATTAATTTTTGAAAATGTAGAAAGCTCATTATTCCTTATAAGTATTCAGGATGCCTGCTTTTTTACACAGTTGTTGAAAAGAATGTAAAATGTTTTAATATATTCTTTGTTAATCTGAGAACTTGTTACAGAATCATTTTCTTTATGTGGGAGAAGGAAAGAGTAACAAAAAACGTGCTTTTATCACTCAAAGTAAGCAATGGAGGTAACAAATTTTGTGCATTTTTAATAGTTATATTTCAAGATTAACAGAACATTCACCTTTACAACTAGTTAGTGTGCGTTTATAATTTTACCAAATTATACACCTAACAACAGTGATGTTATTTGCATCTGTGGAGAAATGTATGATGCTCTTGCTTTTCTGGTTGAGAATAGATTGTTTCTAGCCTTTTCTTTGTAAAAGTCAGCCTGGCCCTTAACAGGGACACCTAGATGTACTCGCAGCCCGGCTGATACTAGTGGGAGCAGCCTCTGTGAGGCGAGAACAAACCAGGGGGATGGTGGCCGTGTCTGGCCGGCTGGCCGGTCAGGGGGGAGAGGTAAAAATTAGCAGATGGGCCTTTTCTTCCTCAAGTCAGGTTCTCACAATGATGCTGTGCAATTTACAAGCAAGCTGTAACTTTAGAGAGTAAATTTTCTTAATAAAGAATAATTGGGTGTCATTCTTAACAGATTTCTGTATAAATTTCATTATTACTGGAATATTTACAACTAAGTTTGTTGATTTCCGATGTCCATTAATGTTTTGCAGTAATTGTGAACTGCATTATTGATTAAAATAATGTTGACATTTAATAAGTATTCTTTAAACATTGACTACTAAACTTTAAGTTTTAAAAATAAGGTTTCCTCTTTTGTGGTTCTTTGTGGCTTTAGCACTTTAGGAAGTTTGCTGTTCTCGTACTCCGTAACACACTCTTCCAGTGCAACACAGCGAGTGCGCCAGCTCACCGAGCTCCACGCAACAGGAAGGAGTGATGAGTTAATGTCAGATGTTTTAATTCTTGCTTGGAGACAGTCTTTTGGGAACCAAAGTATTTTACTATAAATTGAATTCAGCACTGTTTAGTCATTTGTTAGTGCCGTCCAGATTTTCCATGAAGTTATACTTGGTTAATACTAATTTTCTAAAGGTGTTAATTTCTTTTGACATTATTCCAAGATTATCTGAAGTGTTTCATTGAATATATACTTGTTAAAAGAAAAATGAGTGGTTTTATTATAATTGTGCACACTTGGTCTCATATGCCTTAGCAGAGTAAGTCACAGTTCGATTTTATTTAGGAATAAGCTGTTTGAGACTGAATATTTATATTAAAATAGGATTTCTATCTAATGTTAATCCATTGCTTATTTGTATCCAATTGTCTTGTCTGTTTACTTCCCTTAAATCTCAACTAAGAATGATTGGAGTCAATAAATTTGTACTGTATTTTGCTTTGAGTCATGCTCTCCATGCTGTGTTCTGTACCTTGATAGTTATGATTAGTAGCATTTCAATTTATGAAAGTAAAGATAAGGCCCATAATGTTAGTAATATGAATAGCTACTTTTGGGTTGTGAGAGAATTTAATTTTCCTCGGTTCTAGGTTGCTTGTAAAATTGGGGCTATGTTAAATTTCAGTTATTTGGGCACCAAAAATATATGATACTTAATATCAGAGAGGCAACGATCTTTGCTTATCCACTTTTTTCATTACTGTTCACACCACTGTTTTTGTTTTGTTTTGTTTTTTATTGTTGGGGATTCATTGAGGGTACAAAGAACCAGGTCACATTGATTGCATTTGTTAAGTAAAGTCCCTCTTATAATTATGTCCTGTTCCCAAGGGGTGTGTCACACCCCATGACCTCCCATCCCCTCCCTCCTTCCCTCTCTCTGCACCCTTCTTCCCCACCCCCCAACCCTGTACTAAGGTTATCAATTGTCCTCATATCAGAATTGAGTACATAGGATTCTTGCTTCTCCATTCTTGTGATGTCTTACTAAGAATAATGTGCTCCACTTCTATCCAGTTTAATACAAAAGATGTGAAGTCTCCATCTTTTTAATGGCTGAACAGTATACCACAGTATGTATATACCATAGTTCGTTAATCCATTCCTGTTTTTTAATCTACCTTTACTACTCAAATTATTTTTTTTTTCTTTTGAGACAGAATCTCATCATGTCACCCTCAGTAGAGTGCCATAGCATCACAGCTCACAGCAACCTCCAACTCCTGGGCCCAAGCAAGTCTCCTGCCTCAGCCTTCCCAGTAGCTGGGACCATAGGCACCCACCATAGCACCTGACCCAGGCCGGGTTCAAACCCAGCAACTTGCCTATATGTGGCTGGTGCCATAATGTTACACTGTGCTACGGGCACTGAGCCTCAAGTTAATTTTTAAGGTAATGGGGGTAGATGCATAAAAAGGGGCACCCTGCATTGATAATTCATCATAATAATCAATAAACTAGTTTTAAAGGCTTCAACATTATAGCATTTGTTTTTATTCTGTTGTGGCTCTTTTGTGACACTGGAATTTGTTCCTTTTTGTTCCAATATCGGCTTTCCCTGTAAAGCAAAGGGCTGAGCTGTAGATATTTCACATTAACTACACTGGGCTGGCTGGAAAATGAGGAATTACATGGAGAGGAGATTGATGGATGCCAGTTCTCCAGGGCTTGGGCTTGTACCCAGCCCTTCTTTTCCTTTGTTGATACCCTAAATTAGTCTTTCTTGGGACCCTCTGCCTAAAGTTTCTTAAACACTACACCAGGACAATGTAATTTTTAAAATCTGCTTTAATCCTGTCATTTAGTTAGCCACCAAATATTGATTTTTGAAAAGCCTCATATCCGCCTTTCTTAGCAGTGACAGACTCTTTGAGGTGCAGGATTGTTGCCCTCCTGTTGCTTCTCCTCAGTGTTGACCACTCAACATAGTCAATGCCTGTGGTGGCAAAACTGTGTCCTCAGCCAGAGGCACAATCTTGGCTCAGTTCTTACGAACATGAAGTTGTGTGATGCGCGGTGTATGCGTGGAAGAGGTGTCCCATGTTGTCACAGAAGCACTTTACAAATAGAGTGTGTGTGGCCAGGCGCAGTGGCTCACGCCTGTAACCCCAGAAGTCTAGGAGGCGGAGGTGAGTGGATTGCTTGAACTCAGGAGTTCCAAGATCAGCCTGAGCAAGAGCAAGACCTTGTCTAGGAAAAAAAGAAAAACTAGATGAGTGTTGTGGTGAGTGCCTGTAGTCCCAGCTACTTGGGAGGCTGAGGCAAGAGGGTTCCCTGACTTTGAAGTTACTGCGAGCTATCATGACTCCACACTATCCAGGGCAACAGTGTGATATTGTCTCAAAAAAAAAAAAAAAACCAAAGAAAAGAAAAGGAGTATATGGAACCCCGATGGGACGTGAATTTGAGCTTCATGAGATCAGCCATTGGCCCCTGTTCTCCACAGCAGGAGCCCTTGGTCAGTTTGTCTGCCTAGTGATAACACAAGCCTGCCTCTTGCCTGGTTGAGTATCTTAGATCCCACCTCAGGTTGGCATCATTTCCTCCAGGAAATTCTTCCAGCCCAAAGCAGTTGCCCTTCTGAACATTCCCATAAAATCCTGACACAGCCTGTCATTTGACTTATGGCTTCTATTTTATCCACTTAATGATTTACATCACTGGACTGGGAGGGGCCCAAGGGCAGAAGCTGGGCAGGAGCTGCTGTGATGCACCTGTGTTTCCAGGACTTCACAGAGGAAAGGTGCCTATTAAATATTTGATGAATAAACACAGCAAAGAAATCTTGTCAGAGGCAATGAGCAACCAACTAATTTATTTGCAGCTAATATTAGTAGGAAACTTAGTATTATCTCTACATATATTCCCCAGATTTCAATTTAGCTATTCAATAAATTGAGACCCATAGTGTATTTTAATTTTCATGTGGTTCTCAGCTCAAGGAAAAATTGAAATAATCACATGGCTGGGGTTAGATGGACAAGTTCTTTGTACTTTATAAACCCCAGGTGTTCCTGTGCTGCGTGATAGTTTTGGATGTGTGGCACTGTGTGCCTCCCTGACACTACCCAAATGCCCCTGAGGTCACCCAGTGTGGGCAGTAGCTAGCCCTGAGTGCTCACCTCCTGTGCAGCACTGCCCGCGTGTGTGCGCCAGTCCTCATAAACCAGTCGGACCGCTCTAAAGTGACCACCCAAGGGACTGTAACAAACTGGTCAGCATATGTAGGATCTAGGCCTGCTGTACTGATACACACATGTAGTGCATGTCTGGTCTGTGAAAATGAGGTCGGCTTGAAGAGGTGGTCCGTGGATCTGCTGTCATAATAGGCTTGTCTTCCTTTCCCATTACTTTTTATTTTTTTTACCCTTCCTCATTCTCAAAGTAGCCCAGCACTCCCTGTCTCCTTCAACCTGGAATATTCCTCAGTCTCTTTTTTACTTTAACGGCCTTGATGATTTGGAAGATTGTAAGCCATTTTGTAGTGTCCCCTAATTGGAGTTGTCCACTGTTTCCTCATGACTAGAGGAAATGTACAAATATGACCTTTATCTATTGTGAAAACTTTGTTTGTATTAATATAACCACACCAGCTTTCTTTTGATTAGTTTTAGCATGGTAGGCTTTTTCCATCCTTACCTTTAACCTACTTGTGTTATTATATTTAGTATGTTTCTTGTAAGCAGCATAAATCTGGATATTGATTTTATATCAAATCTGATATTCTCTACCTTTTAATCCAGATACTGTTGGGTGGCACCTGTGGCTCAAAGGAGTAGGGTGCTTGCCCCATATGCTGGAGGTGGTGGGTTCAAACCCAGCCCTGGCCAAAAACTGCAAAAAAAAAAGATACTGTTTACACTTAATGTGATTATTTATATGATTGGATTTAAATCTACAATCTTATTTTCCACTTTCCAGCTATCCCATATCTTCTAAGTTTTATCCTTTTCTTCCTTCATTTGTATTAACTAATTTTTTTCCATTTTTTTATATTAAATAATAGCCATGTACATTAATGCAATTATGGGGTACAATGTGCTGGTTGTATATACAATTTGAAATACTTTGTGGTGGGACCATACCTATGGTGCATTTTACAAGAGTACATGTTAAATCTACTAAGTGTAGAATATAAATGTCTTAACATAATAACTAAGAAAATGAGGTGAAGGCTATGGATTAACTAATTTTTTTTTTTTTTGAGACAGAGTCTCAAGCCGTTGCCCTGGGTAGAGTTCCGTGGCATCACAGCTCACAGCAACCTCAAACTCTCGGGTTTAAGTGATCCTCTTGCCTCAGCCTCCCAAGTAGCTGGGACTACAGGTGCCTGTCACAACACCCAACTATTTTTTTGTTGCAGTTGTCATTGTTGTTTAGCTGGCCCAGGCGTAGGTTCGAACCTGCCAGCCTGGGTGTATGTGGCTGTTGCCATAACCACTGCTACAGGCGCAAAGCCCCTGGGTTAGTTTTCAATTGATTTTTTTTTTTTCTGCATTCTGAGTATCATTTTGTTGCCTCTGGGTGTGTATGGCAATTTTTTTGTTGGATTGCAGCCATTGTGGATTTTACCTTGTTGGATACTGGTTATTTTTTTTATCCCTACAATATTTTGAAGCTTCGTTTGGTGGATATCATTAACTTATTTGGAAACAATTCTATCCAGGTTTTGCCTTTAAACTGCAGTAACTGGAGTCAGAGCAGCATTTAATTGTTCTACTACTGTGGCAAACAAACCTGCTCTCCCCAGTGCTCCATCAGTTCTTTTGAGCACTGCTTAAACTTCAGGGATTTTTCCTTCAATCCTTTTAGACATTGGTTTTTTTTTTGGGGGGGGGGGTTGTTTTGTTGACTTGCCTCAGGAAGTTTCCTCACTTGCTGAAGAGTCAAGGGGTCTTCCTGAAAATCCCCAGAGCGTTCTTGTTCCCCCCACCCCCTCGCTCTCTCCTGCTATCTGATTCTAGCACACAACAGTCACCACTCTAGCCACTTTCTGTCTTCCACACTCACAAGCCCCATCTCCTCGACCCAGGGAGGCTGCTGGGTTAGCCCTTCTCTTTCTCATCGCTCAGTGAGTGCTATTCTTTTTTTTGCCAAATGTACAAGGACACTCATATTGTAACTCTGGGTCTACAGGCTAGTCCAGCTCCTACAACTTAAGTCCGTTTGATTCCACACTAATAATGTTGATTACAAGTTTATCTTCCCAGGTGCAGGGCAGAGACAAGACCCAACACCCCCTACCCAGGGGCATCTACATAGCCCATGCTCCCTCTACTCTCCTTTTCTCTTCTCATGTTGCCTTATCTTGTCTTAAATATAGATTTCCTGGGCCTCACAAGAGGACAAGGATTTGTCTCACTGCCCACCCACTTTCTTTGTTCCCCTTTTCCTCTGTATGCCCTGTCCCTTTTAAAAGCCGGCCCAAATCCTGCTTCAGAAAGAGAGTCTCAGATTTGTCTGTGGTTTGTGTCTCCGGTACACCCTCAAACTTTGGTTTCATAAACCTCCATTGATTGGGAGCTTTGCCTCAGTCACCGGGTGTCAGACTGAACTTGTCATTTTACTGTTGATAAGTTAGCTAATGTGTTCTAAGGCCCCAAGCCCTGGATGCCTGTAAGTCTGTGCCAAAAACCGGCCTGTGGAAATTCTCCCCAACCAAGCAGCTCATATGAGAAATAATTCATTAGAGATGTTCTCAAACTAGCTTTATTCCCTCCTCAACTTACTCTTAGTGAGGCCCCAAAGAGCCTATGGCCACTTTAACACCAACCATCAGGAAAGAAACGATGGTGGAGGGCAGGTTGGAGTGGAAAGAAACATCTCTCTGGTGCTCGGTGTATGCACACCCATGGTTCTGTAAAATCGTAAAGTACTATAAATTATATAAGGGGTGGGAGCTTAAGTTTCATTAGCTTCATGGTAAACCTGCCTGTTTTATTCATTTACAGTGAAAAACCACAGTCACGACCCATTTCATGGCTTTCATAATCTGATAATGGGTCACGACCTGCCATTAGGGCCGGTTAGTCGGGCTAGGTCTCCCAAAGACCTGGGTGGCAAGGATGGACTCTCCAGGGAAGGCTGGATGGTGCCTTGCTGGCTGGCCGAGGAAAAGCCGTCCCTTTGGATTCTCTCTGTTTGTGGTGACAAATAATATGTAGTTAAAATGGCAGAAACACCAGACTTATTTTTCTCTCATGAGAAATTATATTGTATGACTACTTTGATATAAAGACAAATATAATCCGGACTGTATGAGAACTGAAAACAAAATTTCACCCCTAAAAAACTCAGTTTTCCCTTCTGATTTAAAAATAAGTTAAGACATTTTTGGTTCCCTGAAAGTACCCCGGGCCCCAGGCACCGCACCTGGCTTATCAGTCAGCTCTGCCCAGAGGAAGGTGAGGGAGCCCCACGTGGCCAGCCAGTGAGGCTCCCCACTGGAGGAGTGTTAAAGTTTTGTCAGAAATGGAGTTCATTGGAAGACAACCTCCCAGCATTCAGGTTTCTTTTTTAGGCTGGACAACTGACATTAGGAATTTTTTTTTTTTTTGGCTGTCTTGGCTGAGCTGGACTTGAACCCACCACCCCTGGTATATGGGGCCGGCACCCTACTCCTTGAGCCACAGGCACTGCCCCTGACATTAGGAATTCTTATTAGGAATTTTAATTTTTTTTAAAAAAACAAATATAAAGGACTTTTATTTCTGACACATGACAAATTAGGTGCTCCAAGGAGCCTTCCAGCACTGAGATTTCTGATAAGACACCTTCCTGATGAATTGCCAGACTCCTCAGATTGAGGGAGTTTTCCCACCCCTCCTCTCAACTCACCCCCAAGAAGCCACCACAACTCATGAGATAGGCAAAGCTTGGTGGCTTGGGGGTGGACGCTCCTGGTGTCATTGTTTAGGCACACTGAGCCTTGGTTAAGTAACAAAGGGGGAAGTTGAGCCTGTGACTCACATACTGACTGGGGACCTTGCTCAAGCAAGCCTGGGACCACTGACCATAGAACCAGCCTCCGGCTGCCGCCTGGGAACTTGGATTCATGACTTTCTCACTATCCCCGGTCAGAGTGGCTTCCTGGGCCCAAGCCATCTGTGCCGACTATACAGTGTGTGGTAAATACCTGCTTTCATTCCGAGAGCCTGGAATGCTGGTACACACGAGGCAGTAGTAGTTACATGACCAGCCCCGTCATAACCCAGATACTGGGTCTCCAGTGAGCTTGACTGGTTTACATCTTACTCAAGTTGCACCAGGTGTGAAGCATGAAGAAATTAAATGCATGTTGTGTGACTTTTCAACCAGGAGATTCTTGGTAACTTGCTCCTGGTTTCTTCCAGAATCAATGCTCCCTTTCCCATTGCTGATTTTGCTTTGTGTCAATCACACCCATGAGTACAACCATCTACCAAGTCCTGTGAGTCCTTCTAGGAAATCATGAAACCCGGAGGTGGTCTCGGAAACCCCCAACTTGGAGTTTCAAGTCCATGACACGCAATAAAATCTAATAACCCTCTCTGCGTGAGCTCACCACCTGAAACTTCCTGCCTCCAGCAGGTCCAGCCAAATGCTCACACTCCACGCATGAGGAGGCAACCCTGTGAGTGACAGTCAGCAGCAACAACCCGCAAGAGAATCAGACCACCCAATGCTGCCACTGTTACAACTGCAGGTGTCGGGTACATAGCAGATATTTAAGAAACATTTAAAGAAGTGAAAAAGCTCGGCGCCCGTGGCTCAATGGGCTAAGGCGCCAGCCATGTACACCTGAGCTGGCAGGTTCGAATCCAACCCCAGGGCCTGCCAAACAACAATGACAGCTACAACCAAAAAATGGCCGGGCGTTGTGGCGGGTGCCTATAGTCCCAGCTACTTGGGAGGCGGAGGCAAGAGACTCGCTTGAGCCCAGAAATTGGAGGTTGCTGTGAGCTGTGATGCCACAGCACTCTATCTAGGGTGACAGCTTGAGGCTCTGTCTCAAAAAAAAAAAAAAAAAGAAATGAAAAGTGAAATATAAAGATGAGGGGTAATTAGACATTATCAATATTGAGCAAGCAGATTTGAGAAACAAATGGGACTTCTAAAAAAGAAAATAAAATATTTTAATTTTGAAAACTCAATGAGTAAACAGGTTACATGTGACTAGAGAGAATAATGAACAAGTAGACACATCAGAGAAAATTACCCAGAATGAGCACAAAGAGATAAGATTGAAAAGATGAAGGAAAAATTCAGAGTTACAGAGGATTTCTGATTTTATTAAGTCTCTTATTTATTTTTGTTGTTGCTGTAATTTGACTTTGGGATCTTAGTCATTAATCTTTTGCCTGATGCCTAAAAGAGTTTTCCCTACATTTTCTTCTAGAATTTTTATGGTTTCATGCCTTACATTTAAGTCTTATCCATCTTGAATTAATATTTGTATGTGGTGAGAGATGGTGGTCCTGTTTCATTCTTCTGCAGATGAATAACCCCTTTTCCCAGCACTTATTAAACAGGGTGTCCTTTCCCCAGTGCATGTCATTTGCTTTGTCAAAGATCAGTTGTATGTAGGTGGCTGATTTTATTTCTGGGCTCTCTATTTTGTTCCAATGGTGTAAAAGCACAGCAAAGGAAACAATCAACATAGTTAATAGACAACCAATTTACAAAGAATGAGAGAAAACATTTGCAAATGTAAATATATCCAATAAAGGGCTTATATCCAGAACCTACAAGGAACTTAAATCACCAAGAAAAAAATAATTAAAAAGTAAGCAAAAGACAAAAATGGAAGTATTTTGAAAGAAGTTAGACAAATGACAAAAAAATACATCAAAAAATGCTCACCATCACTAACAGTCAGGGAAAAGCAAACGAAAACCATAATGAGATATCACTTTAGCAGATCAGAATGGCCATTCTTAAAAGTAAAAACCAGGCTCGGTGCCTATAACTCATAACATTATTTCAAGTTTAAATATTTTACCAACACCAAATTTATTATGATCTCCCTTTCCCGGCCTCAATGGAAACACACTTGCTGATGGTATTCTCAGGGTCTGCTTCTTTGCTCATCTCATTTTCAATTCAGACAGCTTCTGTGTTTGACAATTTCTCTGGACCAAATGATCTAAAATAATTTTAAATTAACATTAAATCTTCTTTTCAGCATTAATAACATTAAACATCAACTATTTTAATATCATTAAAATTAAAGTTGTCACTTCATGGAGAGAAATTATTACAGTGGCAATTCTCTTATCAATAGTAAATGTTATCAAATATGAATATTAAATAGTATTAAATATTTCGAGTTTTACTAACATTAAAATAATACCCAGGAGTTGGAATGAAGCAGGAGGTTGAGTTTCTAGCATGGGGGGATTGCATCTGTGAATGGCTCCTGCACTCCAGCCTGGGCAACATGGTAAGAACCTGTCTTTTAAAAAGACCAAAAAAAGTCAATTATTTAAGAATTGCCACTTCATTGCTGGGTCCAGTGTCTCGAGTACAGTTGGCTCATGTATTTTATCTAGTGTTTTAGTTGTTTTAGGTAGGAAGGAACATCCAGTCTCTTGTTACTCTATCTTGACTGGAGCTGAAAGTTTTTCATAACTTTTTCTTTAAATATATATTTTTTTAAATTTCAGAATATTGGGCGGCACCTGTGGCTCAGTGAGTAGGGTGCTGGTCCCATATACCCAGGGTGGTGGGTTCAAATCCAGCCCTGGCCAAATTGCAACCAAAAAAAAAAAAAAAAGTAAATAATTTCAAAATATTAAGGGAGTACAAATGTGTTTCTTATGTGGATACCTTGTAAAAGGCTCAAGTCGGGGTGCTCATTGTGCCCATCACCAGAATAGTGTTCACTGTGGCCAACAGGTAGGTTTTGGCCCCTCTCCTCCCCCTTCTTAGTTTCCAGTGAACTTTCCATCCCTCGTGCCCAGGTGCCCATTGTTTAGCTCTCAGTTGTTGGACAGTACATGTGCCGTTTGCTTTCTGTTCCTGGGTACTGTACTTATGATAGTAGTCTCCAGTGTATCCGAGCTGCTGCAAAGACATTATGTCATTCGTTTTTAAAGCTGAATAGCACTCCATGGCATACGTACTACATTTTCTTTATCCATTCATGAATTGATGGGCCTGTGGGTTGATTCCACATCTTGGCCATTGTGAATTGTGCTCCAATAAACATTTGAGTGCAGGTGTCTTTTTGATAAAATGATGTCTTTTCCTTTGGGTCCAGCAGTGGAATCGCTGGATCAAATGGCAAGTCTACTTTTACTTCTTAGAGATATCACTATATTGTTTTCCATGAAGTTTGTACTGATCTACAGCATAGACACATTCTTTTCTCTCTGCATCCATGCCAGCATCTATTGTTTTTTTACTTTTTTTTTTGAGACAGAGCCTCAAGCTGTCACCCTGGATAGAGCGCTGTGGCATCACAGCTCACAGCAACCTCCAATTCCTGGGCTCAAGCGAGTCTCCTGCCTCCGCCTTCCAAATAGCTGGGACCACAGGCGCCCGCCACAACGCCCGGCCATTTTTTGGTTGCAGCCATCATTGTTGTTTGGCGGGCCCAGGCTGGATGCAAACCCTCCAGCTCAGGTGTTAATTTAAAATTACTTTAGATCACTTAGTCCAGAGAAATTGTCAAACACAGAAGCTGTCTGAAATGAAAATGAGATGAGCAAAGAAGCAGACCCTGAGAATACCATCGGCAAGTGTGTTTCCAGGCCGGGAAAGGGAGATCATAATAAATTTGGTGTTGGTAAAATATTTAAACTTGAAATAATGTTATGAGTTACCCATTTTTCCATTTTTCAGTATTTTTCAGCTACTTTAGTGTTCTAGAAAAAAATATTAAAAATATATAAGAACATAAAAAGAACACGTATATGGTGCATAGCATTTTCCCTTTTGTTTCTGGTCCAAAGTGCTCAGCTCAGCACTGTTCTTTAATAAAAATGTTATTTTGTTCATCAGGATCTTTTCACCGCATGAAAGACTTGTCTTGATTACTGAGTGTTGGCATCCTCTTACATTTTGCACCACAGACAAGTGCCTCACTCTCCTCACCCCCCCACCCCCGGACCTGAGGCCTGGTCTCTGTGCACCATCTACCCCCAGGAGCAGGGAGTTGAGCAGGGAACCACACTGGCTGGATGCTGGAAGACGCTGGGCTGGGGTGTAAGGAAACACCGTTCTTCACAGCTCCTACAGTGACTTAGAGAGTGAGGCAGAGCTTTAAATTCCCCAGAGCACCTCCAGTCTTGGAAGAGCACAGAAGCTTTTGGACATGGCCATTCGTAATACTTGGGCAGCAGGACACAAAGATGAAAGGACAAGCTGCCAGCAGTGACCCAATGGGCCCTGAAGGCGGAGCAGACGGGAAATGGTGCTGGTTCACTGCACAGGTGCACATGTGTCCACAGATGTGACTGTGCATGTGGCAGGACACAGGTCGGGGCTCTCAAACCTAGCTCTGCGTTAGTGTCACCTCGTGAGCTAAGACACTCAGGTGCTGTGTTCATAATAGCCCCAAGGTGGAAGCAACCCTGGGCTGGTCAACAGCACAGTGGGTAAGCAGGGTGGTGTGCCCACACAGCAGACTTCTGCTCAGCCAAAGGACAAATAAACCACAGCCACATGCAGATGCCATGCCTGAGTCCCACGCCTGCGGAACAGACAGACACAGAGGAGCCCTTACCTCGTGACCACGTATCCTGAAGCACAGAGGCAGCAGCCCATGCACACGCGCCATGAGGGGCTCATCTAGGTGTCTCTGCTGGGGGAGTGAGTAGAAGTGTGTGTGGAGGGTCCCAGGTGCCCATCGTGCTGAGTCTGGATCTGGTTACTCAGCGTAGCCCGCTGGGGAAACTCTCTGAGCTAAACACATACTACGTGCTCACTCCTTTCTTTCCTTTCCTCCCTTCCCCCTCCCTCTCTCCCTTTCTTCCTTCCTTTTTTTGCTTTCTTTATTTCTTTCCTTTTCTTTTTTTCACAGAGTATTGCTCAGTCAGCCGAGCTATAGCAACCTTAAACTCCTGGGCTCAAGTGAGCCTCCTGCCTCAGCCTCCAAGTAGCTGGGACTGTGGTGAATGCCACCACCCACAGCTAATTTTTCTTTTCTTTTTTTTTTTTTTTGTAGAGACAGGAGTCTTGCTCTTGCTCAGACTGGTCTTGAACTCCTGGCCTCAAGCGATCCTCAGGCCCCCCCAAAGTACTAAGATTACAGGTGTGAGCCACCATGCCTGGCCCAGTACTTTTCTTTATTATACCTCCATAAAATACTTTAAAAGTAAATATAGTCTTGGCACCTGTGGCTCAATGAGCTAAGGCGCCAGCCACGTACACCTGAGCTGGCAGGTTCGAATCCAGCCTGGGCTCACCAAACAACAATGATGGCTGCAACCAAAAAATGGCCAGGCGTTGTGGCGGGCGCCTGTAGTCCCAGCTACTTGGGAGGCTGAGGCAGGAGACTCGCTTGAGCCCAGGAATTGGAGGTTGCTGTGAGCTGTGATACCACAGGACACTATCCAGGGTGACAGCTTGAGGCTCTGTGTCAAAAATAAATAAATAAATTAATTAATTAAATAAAATAAAAGTAAATATAAATAACAGCCCAGAAGATCAGGAAAAAAATAAGTAAATATGAAGTATCTATGTGCCCAGGCCAGCATGTCTCAAACTTCCACACAGCTGCAGATCACCTGGGGAGCCTGTTAAAATATAGTGAAAATACAGTTCTCGGGGCCCAGGATTCTGCATTTCTAACAAGCACTAGGGCTGGGCCACACTTTGAGCAGTTGTGTGTTAAATCATTCATTGTCCTTCCCTAGGAGAGCCTGGGAACCTACATTTTTCCTAAGCGCCCATGATAATCTTAGGCAAATTCGAAAAAAAATGATCAATTTCCTAATCCCAAGTTCCATGGGATTCATTGTTTGCCCTCAAATGAGAAAGATGGCTTCAGGGACTTCAGAAACTGCTTTTTAAAAGTAACCTTTCAAACATCAGCAAGAGGAGGCTGAGGGCAGGGAGCAGGGTTTGCCAAGCGCTGAGCACACCTGAAATGACAGAGGCCCCTCCCAGATCCGAGCAGCGCCCAGCATGCCCCATCAGTGCGGTCGGGGCTGGGGCAGCATCCTCAGCTCGGGCCTCGGGTCCCGGTCTCAACTTTGCTTCTGGCCTCCTGACCAAAGACAGTGCTGTGCCCACAAAGTCAGCCCACCGGGATGGGTGGGGTGTGTGACTGAGCAGCTCCCTCTAGGTAAAACTGGCACTCTGCAAGGTGACCTTGGACCAGGCCCTGCCTTCAGTCCCCAACTGGGGCCAACCAGACATGCTGAGTGTGCAGCCAAGTCTACCGGAGCCCGGCGCAGCCCACTCTGACTCTGGGTCTCTGCACTCACCACACCCCACATCCACGTCCCTTTAGCCTCCTCTGTTCCCGTCCACACTGGAGTCCAGCCTGACCCTTCCCTGGCTGTGGCTGCCCCAACAGCCCCAGATTCTCCCATCTGTGTCCCCCAAGCTGTGGGAAACTTCTGTGATAGTTTGAGGGCACCCTGCTCCATTCGCTGGACTGTGAGTAACCGTGGCCACCTGGGCAGCTGTCCCTAGAGAGCTAGTGGTTGCTCCGAGCGGTTTGTGTTGGGACATGATTCCAGGGGACAGGTGGGGGTAGAGAGGAAGACAGTGGAAAAGGGGAACCTGGGCAGGGCACATGATCAAGCCAGTTATGCCTGGCAACAGGGACTCTTGGAGAGACACATCTCCCGCCACCCTGTTCAAGGTCTGCCTGGGGGCATTCATGTCCCACTGTGTGGGGACCAAGATCTGTGCATGCTCCAGAATGGCGATGCTGGGCCCACGCAGAGGTGCTGGAGAAACAAAGCAGGAAGCAAAACACACTTGGGGCCACTAAGGCAAAAATGTGGCCAGGCTCCACCTGTGTGCTACCAGACGCCAGAGCAGGGCTGTGGCAAACAGAGTCAGGAAGACAGGTGGGCCAATAGCTCGACAAGGGATTGCAGTGCCTCTCAGGTGTGGCCTAGAACAGGGGCTGCTGACCTGCAGGCTGCCGATTGCAGCAGAGACACAGGGAACGCTGAGAGAACAAGTGGGTGAAAAGAAATAGCCCCACTTCTTTAGATGTGAGTACTGGGCTGATACCCCAGGAAATACTCATGGCGGAGCACACCTGAGCTGGAGGACAGGCTAATGAGCACTGAGTAGCCCTTGGGAAGCGGCCTGGAGAGCAGAGGCTGAGGACCCGGGCAGAGGGCAAGGATCGAGTGGAGGCTGAGGACTTGATGGAGGCCAAGGACCTGGGCAGAGGGTGAGGACCTGGGTGGAGACCGAAGACCCAGGTAGGCCTCAGTCACTCTCTACCCTCTTTCCCACGCTTCCTCCACAGTCAATAGCCGTTTCTTGGCAAAGACTAGGCGTCTTATAGATGCTTTTCAAATTTGCATGTAAAATAAAATCTGGAAGAATATCAAATATCTCATGGACAGGGCCTAAATTTGAAAGAAGAAATGACTTAGTGGAGAATAAGAAAAGCCCCAAGAAACTGCTCTCCAGATACCTTGGCAGGGAAGCGGGGGCGGGCCGCCTGGGTGCTAGCTCCCACTGACCTGCTGCGTGTTGGGCCCATGGAACAGCTTCGAGGATGTGGCAGAAGAGCAAGAGACCGGCCAGCATGGGGAACGTGCTGGAATTGGGATGGGAAGTGTGCAGATGCTGGCAGAGACACAGAGGGGAGAAACACTGACCTTTAAAAATGGCCAGCAGGAGTACATGAAATGAACAATGAACTTTTTAAAAATTGCTTCCTCTGGGGTGGCGCCTGTGGCTCAGCAAGTAGGACGCTGGCCCCATATGCCAAGGGTGGCGGGTTCAAACCCAGCCCCAGCGAACTACAAAAAAAAAGAAACAAAACAAAAAATAAAAAAATAAAACATTGCTTCCTCTCATGTTTGGTTTTGTAGAGCACTGTCATGGAATCGTGCCCTAGACCCAGCCAGCATGCCACCATCCCCTTCCTCCGTCAGGGTGACACAAAGGTTGGTGCCTGGAGTCCAGCCCCTGCGTGTGAGCCTCAAGGCTCTAGGACAACCCGTGTAAGAGCCGGAGGGTCCCTGGCACCCCCTGGACCAGCGAATGTCTGACTCTTACCTGTCTTTGGTTTTCCTTTAATTAGACACTGTGTTGGTGGGTTATGTTTTCTTCTATTCTACTTGATGTATTTCCCTTCTTGCGAAGGACCTTATTTATCAAAGTAAATGAAATAAAAGTCAGACCAATTAAAAACCTAAGAACAGATCCAAACCAACCAACCAACTGCTCACAGTGGAGCAGTCATGGGGCAAGAGGCTCCTGGGGAACCTGCCCAGAGACTGCAGCGGCCTCTGAGGCCACACGGGGAGACATACTCGGCTGTATTAAAGGAGGAGTTTATCATACAGTTGGTCGAAGGGGCCTCGGTAAAATGACAAAATTTCCTTTTTTTTTAGTTAAAAAAAAAAAAAGTTTTTTAGAGACAGGGTCTCACTCTATTTCCCAGCTAGAGTATGGTGCCTCCAGCTCCAGCTATCAAGCAATCCTCCCACCTCAGCCTCCCAAGTAGCTAGTATGTTTTTTTAAAGACCAGAAATATTCTTCAAACAAATCATCTTAACATAGGACCTTATTAAAAGCTGAAGCTTTGTCATTAATATTAATTGTGAAAACTTCTTTTCATACAGAGTTGAAGCAAGATACAGAGTTTTTCCCCCTCATAATCCGACATGGCACAAGAACAGAGTTTGTCAATCCCAGAGCAAAGCCTGCTTGAAGGTCTGTGAGTGCCCGAGTCTCTCTGTACGCTGTCTCTCTGACATTGGCTGTCTTGAGTGAGCCTAGCCCACAGCCCCATCATTCCTGGTGGGATTCATCAGTGAGGCCTGCTATACCCACGTCCTGGGTTGCATCTGCTCTTGGGAAAATACCAGCAAGCCCCTCCCTGCCTGGGTGCCAGGCAGACAGGAGAGACGAAGCTCTCCGGCTCCTGCACTTTCTCCCTGAGTCTTCCTGGGAGAGGGAAGTTTTATGAGAACAGAGGGTGGTCTGGCTCTGGTGTGATGTCTACACACGCTTGTCTGTCTTCACAGCCCCT
Organism: Arctocebus calabarensis; assembly: GCA_963573935.1. Lineage (NCBI taxonomy): Eukaryota > Metazoa > Chordata > Mammalia > Primates > Lorisidae > Arctocebus > Arctocebus calabarensis. Next base: position 6,572 of record CAUYON010094509.1, on the reverse strand, counting down.
CTCCCTCCTGGCATAAGAATGTGGTGCTCCGGGGTCAGCCATGAAGCCTCAGCTTCTCTGCACCACCAGGGTCTTGTCCTTCACAAACCAGTCCAGCCCTCTTCTCAAGCCCCGGATCATAGACAACGGTTTGCATGGAAGCCCTGCTCATCCCTCAGCCAGGTGTCCTTGTGCAATGAGCAGCCTGAGCAAGCGAACACACAGGTAGTGGCAGTCATGAGAACCCCAGCAGTTCTCAACGTGCGGGTCACGACCCCTTTTTAACAATGAAAATACATTGCGGCATTAGGAGGGTTGAGAACCCCTGTGCTGAGGGATTATCGGCTCCAAAGCCATTACTGCTGCCTCCTCCGTGCAGTGGAAACAGGCAGGAACCGTGTGTGTAGAGAGGGACACCCACAGCCCTGAGCTCCAGGAGGAGGCCTGGAGGCAGGGAAGGAGAGGAGTCCCACTGCAGCGTGTCCGCGAGTGGTGCCTCAGTGCGCTTGCTCGCCATCCCTCCAGATTTAAATAAATGTAACATGTCACCCTTTGCCTTTCACGTGCGATGTGGGCATCACACCCAGATGACTAGCCTGGGACTTTCTCTGACGAATAAGGATCTGCCTCCCGATGTGTGCAAAAATGACCCACAATTTTGAAGCCAACACTGTACTCATTTCAGATAGAAGTGTTTTGAGTCAGGGAACACATTCTAACATCTTAACTCAGGGGATCAAGGAATCTGGGGCTGCAAACATCTCACCAAGGCTGACTTGCCTCTGAGACCGTGATCTAAGGAAGCCACGAGGAAGGCTCATGAGGATGCCGGTCCTGAGGCCCTTGCCATGCTGATGACCAGAAGCCAGGAGAGATGATGTGCTGCGTGCATTGCATCGCGCAGACCAGGACGGCGAATGCAGGGGGCTGTGGCTTTTGTGCCATATAAACTCACCATCTTAGCTTTGGTTCTCCTTGAATATTCCTGACAGCTGCACACTCTTAGATCTGCCCTTAACTAGGGCTGCTGCCCATGCATCAGCTGAGAGTGAGGGAGGCTCCTGTCCTGTCCCCTCACCCTGCAGTTCCCTGCCCAGGGGCCCCCTCCCAAGAAAGGCCAGGAGGAAGTCCACATTCTGCACCGACACGGTGACATCACATTCTGGGCCTCCAACCAAAGCTTCACTTGAACATTTGCTTGTTGCTTTTGTTGCTTGCGTTCATTCACCCATTCATTTGTTCACCCACTCATTCATTTGTTTACATACTCATTCCTTCATTCACCCACTCATTTGTTCATTCACCCATTCATTCATTCATTCACTCTCTCATTCGTTCATTCACCCACTCATTCCCTTGTTCACCCTCTCATTCCACTCATTTTTCCAGTCCATCCTCCATGCTGGGATATGAAGGTGAATAAGACGAGCATTCCTGGTCTAGTGAGAGAAGGAGAGAGACCCAATAACAGTGTGTCCAGGTGTCTCACACCAGGGACAGGTGCTGGGGGGCTGGAGAGAGCTGATGGCCATGGCCAGCACCTTCAGAAGTGGACACATGCCAGGCCCTGTGCTTTTATTCTGCTGAGTAGCCAGTCAGCCCCTTGGAGACTGTGTTGGCCCTCTCTCTAACCCCATTTTACAGATGAGGAAACTGAGGCACAGAAAAGCAAGAAGATCTGCCTAAAGTCATAGTAACGAGAATCTGAACATGGTTAGAGCTGGAGTCTGAGGTCTTAATGCACATGTGATACTTCCTACTAAGGGGTGATTTGGGTTTGATTGTTGGAGAGAGGAGAGATGTTCTCAGGTGGAGACAGGAGGCCCTGAGGCTCTGCAGGCAGCAAACTGCAAGGAGGTGCCCATCATTGGCAGTTGGGGGTTGAGGGGCCTGCGGGAGGCTGGGTGTAGCTTGAGAGGTCCCACAGGGTAGGGACCAGAGAATGGTCAGGAAGGGGGAGGCTGATGTTTACAGGCTGTGGTAACCGGCAGCCTCAAAGCTGAGGAGTAGAGGGACCATGTTGGCACCACAGAAAGACCTCCTTGGCCAGAGGGGCAGGGGAAGACCCAGCCCAGCCCGGAGGGACCTGTGCACTCCTGTGTTGACAATTTTGTCATGCAAACGGCTGCCCTAGCCCCGACTTAACTTGGGGGTTCGAGTCAAGGTGTTTCCTAAAAACCTGCAGATTTTTGAAGAGGAAATTCAATGGACTATGAGGCCGAGTCCCAGTCCCTGAGGAACTCAGACTCCAGCTGGGGTTGTAGACACACACACACAAGGCTACGGATCAGTAAACCTTCCCATGACAACTCAGGACCATAGGGGAGGGACCTCTGGACAGCTTCAAAGGAGAGCTCTGGCAGAGGCAGCCATGGGCATGTGGGTGCACGGACAGCTGTGTGGGTGGCGCCTTGAGCGAGGTATAGCCAGATGTGAGAAAACATGGCAGGGAGCATCGGCCAGGGGCTGTGGCACCCAGAGGGCAGGGGCAGGGAAACGGGAGGTGGAGGCCAACTGGGTGCTCACGCGGAGAGAACATCAGGAACTTGCTCCTGAGGGCACGCGGGAGCCAGGGACCACACCCGAGGGAGGCAGGTCCTGGGAGCCTCACTCCCCTCTGACCTGTGCTGGGCGCTGTATAGGAGCTTCTCCTGTGCTGCTGTGGTCTTCTGTCCTGGACACCCTCACCCCCCTTTCACGCACGGGGAAGCTGAGCTTCAGGAAGGCCTTGTCCAAGACCACACCACTTGGAAGTGCCCAGGAAGCCCCGGCCAGGTCTGCTCCAGACGCCTACCCTGGAGGCCGGCAGGTGCAGAGGGAGTCATGCAGATGGAGCTGGGAAGGGCTGACGAGGCTTGGTTTGTCATCAGCCAGACAGGAAGGAGTGGGATGGGGCTGCGGGAAGCAGACTGGAGGGATGACTTCCAGTGGTCCTGTGAGAGGACCCGGCGTCAAGATGGGCGGAGCAGTTAGAGGGGGTGGGTCTTTCTGTTGTCTGAGCTTTTAAAGTCGGAGTGTTTCAAGTCAGCCTGCACTGCCCGGTGAGCAGTGGGAGGAGGGACTTCTTTACACCCTCTTCAGCTGTTGAGAGAGGAGTGCTGTGGTCGCCGGCAGGTTCTCCTTTCCACTCATCTCCGTTCTGTCTTTGCTGCTTATTCATCTGTGGAGCATGAAGGGTGCCCTCAGCGCCACACTGACTCTTCCCTGTTCTTCTCCCTGGCAGCCATCGGTCCTGCTCTTCACTGAGCCCCACCTTCCCTGGCCCTGGGCCACACCAGCTCTCTTTGTGGTCCCCACTCAACAGCAGAGGCCACGGAGCCGACTGCAAAGCCCGTGCTCAGCCTTTGTGCTGCACCCATGTCCTCTGGAGCATGGAGCCCCGGGGGTGAGGTCAGGGCAGCTGCCCCTCAGGGGCCCTGAATCCACACCGAGGCAACAGTTTGTAGGGTCTGTGTGTGGTTTGAGCCCGCTCACTCTGTTTCCTCAGGCTGCTTTACAACACAGCGTTGTTGGATGGGCGCTGACGGGAGGCTCAGCCCCTCGCCCTGCTCCCCTCCCACCAAGGCACCTCCTCTTCCCTGAGTCCCACCTCCAGAAGGTCTTCTCTTCTCAAGCCTCAGGGTGATCCCCTCCTGAGCAGGGACAGCTCATCCTAGCAGCAGGTACCCAGGGGTCCTGCCCACACATGCCCACCAGGCTGTCTCAGGGGGACCCCTACACAGTGGCCTGGACAGTCCTCCCACCCACCACCCCTTCCAGGAGTGGGTGGAGGGGCCCAGCTCACCACCCCACATAAGAATCAGGGGCCACCCACCCCCACCCTACTATCTTCTCCTGCACTCCCTTCTGCTGTAGAAACAGGACCCAAAGGTCAGTCATCTGGTCCTTCGGAGCTGCCCATCCTCCTGGACCTTCCCCAAGGCCGGTGTACACAGCTGCTTGTGGGATTGTTCTGTTGTCCGGTTGCTCTGCTGAGTTTAAGCCCCAAAACAATCACCCATTTTCCTCACCTCAGCACCCAGCCCGGGCCTGGTGCACAGCAGGTGTTTAATAAATGTTTTTCTAATCATCGAACAAACAAAGGAACAAATAAGTGAACAAACTGCCATGCCCAGCCCATAGCAACAGCCGCATACAATGTTTGTTAAGGTGGTCAGTCAAGGCCAGGCAAGGTGGCTCATGCCTGTAATCCAGCACTCTGGGAGGCCAAGGCAAGTGGATTACTTGAGCTCAGGAGTTCAAGACCAGCCTGAGCAAAAAGCAAGACCCCGTCTCTACTAAAAATAGGAAACAAACAAACAAACAAACAAACAAACGGAGGATCAATTGAGCCCAAGAGTTAGAGGTTGCTGTGAACTATGACGCCACAGAACTCTAGCCAGAGCAACAACTTGAGACTCTGTCTCAAAAAACAAAAACAAAAACAAAACAAAACAAAACAAAAAGCTGTCAGGCATCTCTGTTTTAAATCAGGGAAAATGGGGGCGGTGCCTGTGGCTCATCGAGTAGGGCGCTGGCCCCATATACTGAAGGTGGCGGGTTCAAACCTGGCCTCGGCCGAACTGCAAAACAAAAAATAGCCAGGCATTGTGGTGGGCACCTGTAGTCCCAGCTACTCGGGAAACTGAGGCAAGAAGATTGCTTAAGCTCAAGAGTTGGACGTTGCTGTGAGCTGTGTGACGCCAAAAAAATAAAATAAAATAAATAAATAAGGTAAAATACACATAACATGGATTTCTCCATTATAACTGTTATAAAATATGTAAATGTGCATTTGCGGCTGGAAGCGTTGTGCAAACCACATCCAGTTCCTGCCTCCGTCAGAAACCCTGCACATGTCACCAGCCACCCCTGCAGCCCAGCCCCCACCCCCCCCACTGACCACCTTCTGCCTGTTCAGGACATCTCCTGTAAATGGGGTCAGGCCGCGTGTGGCCTTCTGTGCCTGGCCTCTGTCAGCAGTAGGATGTTTTCAAGAGTCACCGAGTCGTAGCTTGGGTCATCCCTGCTAGCCAATGTCCTATCCTAGGGACACAACTCAGCTGCGATGGCTTCGGTGTCTCCCGCTCATTTCTGGCTGGTGGGACTCAGCGTCCTGTGGCTGTTCCCAAGTCTGGCACCACGCTCTTTTCTGCCCCCACTGCTGCTCATCTCAGGATGGCTAATTACATACCACAACCCATGGCTCTGCTCCCGTCAGCTCCTACCAGGACAACCTCCTCCTCCGGGCTTCCTGGGATGTCCCTCCTCCCTAACTCTCGTCTGTGACATCAGTGGTGCCCAGCCTCATTGTCCCCAGCATGAAAGAACATTCCTTGTGTCTCTGCACCTCACTAGGCCCTTCCCACATAAACCCACTGGCAGGAGGCATCTCCATACTTTTCTCTGTTGTTCTGCGGGGAGGAGCTTTGGTGAGGAGATGGTCATCTGGGCCACTTTCCTCCATCCTTCGTTAGAGAGAGCAGAGGTGTGTATGTGTCTGCAGCATCCTGGAGACCCAGCTCAGAACGGCTGACAGACGGCAGGTGGGCTCAAGACAGGAGGGCACTGACCACCTGTCAGCTCATCCCCCAAAGGACACGTTCTCACTCTAAACACACTCCCCTCCCCGCAACAGGAGAATTTTACTTCAATTTCATATAACTTGTTAGACCAATTTTTTTGAAAAAAACAAAATAATTTTAAAAAGAAGGGTCATATTGTCCCAAAGCATGATGGATTATAGCATTTGGACAAGTGGGTGTGTACCAACAATTCAGGCATCTGGGGCCTCTCCATGGAGGCCTGGCCAAGGCACTTTTTCTTTTTCTTTCTTTTTATTAAATCACAGCTGCGTTCATTAGTGCAATCAAGGGTTACAATGTGCAGGTTTCATATACAGTCTGAAAAGTTTTCATCCAACTGTTTAACATAGCCTTCATGGCATTTTCTTTTTCTTTTTTTTTTCCAGCGGTAAGACAGAATTTATTTACAGAAAAGAATACAGAAAACACTAAAGCTCCTGGTAGAGAGAGAGAACTCAAGTGGGGAGAGAAAAGCTCTCTCTGTTTCTCTCCCTGTCTTTCCCCGTCTCCCCCTTTAGGCTTTTAGTCTCAGGATATATATATTTGTATGGGTTCCTTGGCCAGGAAACGAATGAACACAGTCCCTTCCGCCGGGGACAAGGTGAATGAATGTACCAATGAACGAACACAGTCCCTTCCACTGGGGCAAAGTGAATGAATGTATCAATGAATAGATACAGTCCATTCATGGAATTGAGGCCTAGGAAATTCACATGAAATTGACCTAGGCATAGGAATGGGGGTTCCACATTTAGTCCTAAGTGTAAAGTGAAGGAGACACCAAGGCACAGGTGTCTCCTCATCAGTTGTCCAGCCTGTTTGGCTATTGGAGCCGGTGGTGGGAGTTGGAGGTCCCCCTCCGTGCTTGTCCTCCAGCCCGCTGGTGCGTCAGCTGGCTGCCGCAGCACCGATACCACCAAGGAGGATGTGGCAGGTCCGCCAGCTCCACTGAGCTGGCTAGGGTGCCAAATGTCCTGCATCAATTCTCCCTTTCCAAGTAGAAACTCTAACTGCTGTTAGAGAAAAAGG
>CAUYON010094506.1:0-12084 GCA_963573935.1 Arctocebus calabarensis | reverse complement strand
AATTCCTTTACTGGATATATACCCAGATGACCAAAAATTACAGAACAACAAAGATATCTGTACCAGATTGTTTATTGCAGCCCAATTCATAATTGCTAAGTCATGGAAGAAGCCCAAGAGCCCATGGAAACACGAATGGATTAATAAACTGTGGTACATGTATACCATGGAATATTATGCAGCCTTAAAGAAAGAGGGTGACTTTTCCTCTTTCATATTTACATGGATGGAGCTGGATCATGTTCTCCTTAGCAAAGTATCTCTAGAATGGAAGAAAAAGTATCCAATGTATACACCCCTAATATGAGGCAAATTCTTTATCGTTCAAGTGAAGGCTGCAACCCATTTATTGCACAGGAAGACAGGGAAAGGGGAGAGGGAGGGAAGAGGAGGGAGAGGGTGGGGGGAGATGGCACAAAGGGTGAGATCACATGTGTGGTACATATTTGAAGGGTCAGGAGAAAACTTCTAAATACGGATCAAAAACGTTTTCACACAGTAAACGAGAAAATCTCATGAATGTTATGTCAATCAGGTTGATAAAAATATCTCAGATTGCATGTGAAGCCCGCACACTGTACCCCATGATTGAACTAATGTACACAGCTATGATTCAGTAAAAAAAAAAAAAAAGATATATACCTTATAGGTACAGAAAACTTCCAGTTACATAGAACATATTTATACATGTATCCCAAATCGGATTTATTACCAGGATTGTCAGTCTAAGTGTATGTGAGATAATCAACTAATAAAACACACTGCATTATTAGATCCGATAAGGAAAACCACATGGTCACATCAAGAGACACAGAAAAGGTTTTTGATACAGGCAACTTTCGTGTTGATAAAATCTTTTAAAAGTCTTAGATAAGAAGGGAACATTTTCAGGATTACTAATTGGATTTCCAGCTGAGTGGATACATATAATGTGCTATATTCACATGATGGATTATTTTTCAACAATCAAAAGGAATTAAATGCACATTTATGTTACAATAGGAATAAACCCTAAAATCCTTCTGATAAGGGAACAAGGCCACTTACAAAAGACCACAAAGAGCATGACTGAACTCAGAAGAAAACATCAAGACAAGGCCAATTGTCTTCTAGGAGTACGGGGCAGGTGGGTGAGGTTGGCAGAGAAGTGAAAGTGACTGCTAGTATGTATTGGCATTCTTTGTTTGGGGAGAAGACAAAGTTCTAAAATTAGATGTTGATGATAGCTATACAATTGTGGGACTATAATAAGAAACACAGAATTGTATGTCTTCAAAGGGTGAACTACTTATTTCAACGAAGCTAATTCAAAAATGTTTTCCAAAACTTGAGGTGCTTAAAAGGCTCTTAGCATAAGAAATACCCAGGTCATAAGAGTACTTGAGAGACAGTCAATCCTATCTCCCTTCTCACACATGGGTCTACCATGAATTGAAATGGAAGGGACATTGTTCCATCCTACTGAAGTTGTCATGTTCTTTTTCCTTTAGACAGAATCTGACAACTTCCTACTGGGTAGAGTGTCCTGAAGTCCTCATAGATAACTGCAATCTAAATCTCCTGGGTCAATAGATCCTATTTCCTCAGCCTCCTAAGCATCTGGGAGTCCAGGTGCTCCCCAACGATTTCCAGTTACTTTGGACCACGAGCTTCTGTCTCCCAGAGTGCTAGCATTACATGTGTGAGCCATCACTCCAGACCTTGAATTTGGGATTTTTTAAAACTATGATTGGTGTTCAGCAATGTTGCTTCATTCCTATCATCTTGGCACTTCGGGTGGCCCCATCAGTTGGAATGTCTGACTTTATAAATTGGAGATCAGCCTGAGCACTAGTTACATCACCATCTCTGAAGATCAAACAGTGGTAGGATTTTATGAGGGCATGTAGAGTCCCAGTTGAGCGAATAAGTTCGGTTTATGACAACACTGGAAGTTTGCTGTGAGATGTGAAACTAGGGCACTCTACTGTGGGCAACAGAATGAGATTCTGTCTCAATACATAAATGGAGAAAACTATTTGTAGGGAACTTATACCTCATTTTTACTTTTGAACTCAGATATTGAGTTGAAATTTTTCCCCTAGATTAGATGTCAACTAGAGAAATTATTCTTTCTTAGGGAAATTGTTTTCCTATAACCTCTATAATTCAACCCTTTGGATTTTACGTAACTCTGACCCTTTTATATCCTAGATTCTTGTAGTCACTGGAAACTGTACACAAAATTAATTCTTGACTCAAATCTGGCTTTTCCTATGCACACTAAAGAACCAGAGGATACCCTACACCTCTTCTGTAGAAGTCCTTCAATCTGGGCCAATATTCCATAGCTCCAATCAGTCCAATATCAGGTACGAGACATCTCTGGGGAATAGCTACCCATCACATCAACTGGCAATATCCTAAAGAACAAATCCCATACCCTCTTGTCCTGATACATTTTACCTTCCCCAGGGGCACCATAAATCTCATCCTTATGTAGTCCCAAATTTTATCTACCTACTGACCTCTCCATGTACCTTGGCTCTTGGAAACGATCTTCTTTCCTTCCTTCCTTCCTTCCTTCCTTCCTTCCTTCCTTCCTTCCTTCCTTCCTTCCTTCCTTCCTTCCTTCCTTTCTTCCTTCCTTCCTTCCTTTTTTTCTTTCTTTCATTATTTTTTCATGAGATAGCATCTCACTATGTTGCCCAGGTTGAGTGTCATGGCAATAGCTTACCACACAGCAACATCAATATCTTAGGATGACAGGCTTAGGGGATCAGCTTACCTTGGCCTCCTAAAGCAGCAAAGTATTGTAGTCATGTATGTCAAATATCATTGATCTCGTCTTAAGAAATGACCTTATCAGGGGCTTGGAGGAGCGTCCAATCCTAAAGCCCCTGTGACACATAGGGATTATGTCAGGACTGTTTTGTGTATGCGTGGTGGCAGATGTCACCACAATTATGCCTACATCTCTTTTTTGCTTATCTGTTTTCATTTGTGATTGTACCTCTAATGAGGTCAGAAATGTTGAAACTTTCTAAATGGGCTGATATTTCCCGGCATTAGGAGAAATAACTGCAGACAAGTAGTACACTACTGGACATATTGCCTAACCAGATTTCGAGATAGGACTTTCAATAGGACACCTCCCATCAGAAACAAGCCAATTATAGAGAAAGAAATAAAATATCAGGAAAAGTAGAGCTGAGAATTGTGTGACATACCTGTCAGGTCTGTGAAATTACTGTCTGGTCTTTGGGCTTGGGTTCTTGGTCTGTAACATCCCAGGGCAGCACTTGGTATGAACCATACTATTGCGCTTGTTTACAAATTCATGATGTGAACAGGAAAGAAAGGGTTGTTGAACTTCCCCCTCATTTTGACTTTTGTCCACGGATCTAGAGTTGAATTTTTTTCCCTAGATTAGATGTCAACTAGAGAAATTATTCTCTCATAGGGAAATTGTTTTCCTACAACCTCCATTAATCACACCTTTGGACATTATGTAACTCTGACCATTTGATATTCTGGATACTGCACATACAATGAATTATTGACTCAAATCAGGATTTTCCTATGAACACTAAAATATTCAGAGGATACCCTCCACCTCTTCTGTTGAACCCCCTTAATCTTGGCCAATATTCTCTTGAGCAAATCAGTCCAAACCCAGGAAACATTCATCTCTGGATAACACCTATCCATCAGATAAACTGCCAATATACTACAGAACCAATACCAAACCCCCTTGCCCTAACTCATTGTTCCTCCCCAGGGGCCACAATAAATCTCCTCCATTATGTAGTCCCATATTCCATCAAATACTGACCTCTCCTCGAACCTTAGCACTTGGAAACTATGCCTAGTTTTCTTTCTTTCTTTCTTTTTTCTTTCTTTCTTTCTTTCTTTCTTTCTTTCTTTCTTTCTTTCTTTCTTTCTTTCTTTCTTTCTTTCTTTCTTTCTTTCTTTCTTTCTTTCTTTCTCTCATTTTTTTTTTCATGAGACAGCATCTCACTATGTTGCCCAGGCTAGAGTGTCATAGCATCAGTCTAGCAAACAGCAACATCCAACTCTTGGGATGAAGGGATCTTCCTGCTGCATCCTCTGGAGTAGCTGGAACTAAAGGCAAGAGCCACATCCCTTGACAACCTTTTGTATTTTAGTGCAAACCAGGTGTGTGATTGGGGCTGCTGTTATCTTGCTGTTGCTCAGCCTTGTCTCTAACCCCTGAGCACAGGGGATCTGCCCACTTTTAACTCCCAGTGCAACCCAATATTATATTCGTGTGTGGCAAAGTTCATTGAGCTCCACTTAGAGAGGCTTTGACCTCCCAGTGCAACCCAATATTATATTCATGTGTAGCAAAGGTCATTGAGCTCCACTTAGCGTCCAATCCTCAGGCACCAGTGACACATAGACATTATGTCAGGACTATTTTGCATATCTGTGGTGGCAGATATCACCACAATTATGCCCACATCTCTTTTTTGCTTATCATGTTCCATTAGTGATTGTGTATTGAACGTGTGGCAAAAAATAACTCTTCTTCTTCCTATGTGGCCAAAAAGCCAAAAGTTTGGAAACACCTGGCCTGGAGGTGAGGAATGTTGCAACTTTCTAAATGGGCTGATATTTCCCAGGATCAGAAGAAATAACTGTAGGTATGGAGTACACTACTGGGCACATTGCCCAACTAGATTTTGCTAGACGACCTTCAGTAGGAAACCTATTCTCTGAAAATTCTCCAGCCTATTCTAGAGAAAGAAATAAAATCTCAGGAAAAGTAGAACTGAAAATTGTGTGACGTACCTGTCAGATCTATGAAATCACTGTCTGAAATTTGGGCTCAGGATCTTGATCTGCAACATCCCAGGACATCACTAGGTATTATCCATAATTTTCCACTTGCTTAGAAATTCTTAACGTGAAAAGTAAAGGAAGGGTTGTTGAATTCTTTGGCCGGTTATACAAATAAACTTTTGGAAGCAGGAATTGGGTGTGATGAACAGAACCCCACTGACAGGAACCAGCCTAGCCAATTTATTATGAACTCAGGAGTACAGCAGCACAGTATAGAAAAAAGAGAAACAGAAAATAGCGGGATCAGAAGGATTTTTCCTCAGTAGTACAAGCTAACCTCAATGTTATTGCACAGCTTATATATGCAGTAGCTTGAAGGCATGATTTTGCCATAATTACACAACTTGATTGAAAGGAGCCTAAAAGCCAATTAGCATTCTCAGCAGTCTGAGATGACCAAAAGTGCATGTCTCAATTCTAATCTGGTTCAAGAATCAGCCATAATAGGACAAAGTTTGGGCCTGGTTGCTTTAAGTCTTTGACTCGGATGCTGTTTCTCAAAACTGAGGGCCCTTGCCTCCCAGGAGGTTGGCTGCCAACAGCTCCCGCTGTTTTTCTTTCCAAGCTCATGCAGTGAAGATAGGCCTTTAATTCTCAGACTGCTGTAAAGGCTCTGTGGAGGGCTGCAGGAAATACACAAAAGAAAATCAAAACCATTATCCCCAATCCAATAATGTCACATAAGTGAATGATGTTGATGGTATAAAGTTAGTAAGAAACTGCTTTATAGCTGTGGCCAGCTCTTGTGGTGACAACTGTAAATGGGCATTTTGAATAGACTGGATATGTGAATGCAGATCAGCAATATCTACTGAAAAGTCATTAGAGGTACAAATGCCCCACAAGTATCACTGGACATGATCCCAACTGCACTCAGAAGCATTATATTTGTAAGCAATAACATAAATCCATTCAAATTCTGCATGACAACATAGAGGAAGATGGGCCTTAAGGACTTCAAATTCTTGTCCTAAAAGCAGGACCACCTCTTCAAGGGCATTAAGTTTTTCCTCAATTTTATTATTGATCTTTTCCTGAATGCCCAAAGAAGTTGAAACATTTTTAAAAATAAAATTTACATAATGAGAAGTCTGTATGGATTGAGTAAGAACTAGTGCAGCAGTAGCAGCTATGGCTACAGTAGTTACAAGGGCAATAATTCTAGTAACTAACATGTTTAAAAAATGCTTAGGGCATTTAAGTTGCTCAAGTGATAACTGCAAAACTTGATACCCAGCATCAGCCTACTGAGTGCCATTCACATGTACTGGAATTATAACAAAAGGGGGTTGCTGCAGTAAAACAATATCTTGGTACTGCTGGGTGCTAGAAAGACAATTAGTTGAGTTACAATTAATGCAAGTAACAACATATTAATACTCTGTAGCCACAGAGCCTTTCTCTGGAAAAATTTGAGGCTTCATAGTAATGTTTAAAGTTCCTGTTTAAAAAAAAAAATTATGCATGTTTTACACATGCCTTGAAATACAAAGTTTGCCTATTAGCCTTCCACAGTAGTATGTTTGGAGATTATTGGACCAGTGGCAGTAGCAGCTCACCAAAGAACTTTTTGCAACTGACCTCCAAGAGTAGACAAAATTGTCATAGTCCAGTCAGTAGTGGTCCCTTCCGATTGAAGGAGTTGCCCCCAAACTTATAGCAATAAAGTGAGTTACCTGGCTTTATTCACAACAGCCAAAAATGGATGGGACCAATCATACATAGAAAAAGAAGTGCTAAAAATTTTGCGGGTAGTTCCAGGTGTATAAGAGCAAGCTCTCCATTGGGGAAGTCATTAAAAAAAAGTTCATGCCCTAATAATGGGCAGGGAAGTAAAGAGGCTAAGTGAGATACCCCCACTGTGATGGCTTGCAGCTGTGGTAACCCATAAAAAGTCATATTTCACTCAGAAAAAGGAAGTATGGGATTGGAGCTGGAAGGAGTACACCCATTGCAATGGGCTAAAATCTTGCATAGTTCCATGACTAACTGTAAACAGCCTGAGTGATTCACTGAATGAGTCATAGACAGAGGAACTCGCTCAGAGGACCTGGTATATCTACAGAGGGTCTATTGAGTAACAATGGGCTCCCTGTCAGGGGGTACAAACAAAGGGGTGTTATTAACAAAAAGTGGCACATTATGATTACCCCAAGAAACAGGGCGAAGAAGAGTGGGATCAGGAAAATAAGTGGAATAGGTTTACCCTCCCACAAGCCAACCTACAATGTTAGCAGTGCTATCATAGCCACAAAAAGGTGATGAGGCATGGTGGGGACTGTTCCCTGCCTCTGATGTAGGATTCTGCCTCAGAGATCAGCCACTTCACTTGTCCCTATGTCAGAAGCTGGGCTGACTCAGTTCTCAGATAGTCCATAGGGTCCCTTTGGTGCAAGGTCTTGGGGAGGGGTAGCAGGATCCTCTAGGTTCATATTCTTGAGAGAGGGAATCAAGAGACTGGGGTTGCCACAGTGAAACACTGAGACCTTGACGAGCTTCTCCGGAAGCCAGCTTGGTCCATGCAAGGTCTCTGGAAAATCACAAACATGCCCTTGTCCCCAAATGAGCACCAGGTTGGGGCCAAACCACTGTCCTGTGTGGTGATCCTTCCACTTATGTAAGGGGAAAGAGCCAGGATGGGGTTACCAAAAGTGATCTGCGTCCAACTGACCTTCCTGATATAATGAAAAAAATAAATAAGGACAAAAAAGGCACTAGAAAGATGATTCTGAGGTGTTAGGGCATATAACTCTCCCTGTTTTATTGTTTCCAGTTGAAGCTTTAGGCATGCATGAGACCATTCCACATGAGACAATGACTTGACCCTGAAGATTGTAAGGAATGCCAAAATAATGATGGATAGAAAAGTGTGCAATAAAAGAAGCAAGGGCTGTAGATGTGTAGGCAGGGGCACTGTCTGCTTTGATAACTTGAGGAACTCAAAGAACAGAAAAACAGTGCAAAAGGTGTGCTTTCATATCCTTGATAGCTTCCACAGAATCGGTAGAAGTCACAAGAAAACTAGAATAAGTATCCACACAGGCATGCACATAATTAAGTTTACCAAAAGGAGAAAAATGTGTGATATGTGTTTGCCACAACTGCCTAGGCATAAGGCCTCAAGGATTAACCCCATAATGGAAGCTGGAACAGGAGGTAAGCAGTAAGAACATTGCTTCTGGTTAAATACCAAACTGCAGATACAGGATATGTGCATTTTGATTATTAATGGCATTAGAAGTTTGGGCCTTATCAATTATAGACAGCACAGACAAGTCCACACGACAGAGAGAATCAGTTAGGGCATTGCCTTAATCTAATGACCCAGGCAAAGCAGTATGACCGTGAAGGTGACCAACATAATAGGGGACATACCAGGCACGTGAAGTCTGCTAAACTTGTAATAAAAGTTCTTGAAGAGGTGAATCTACTGAAAGGCCAATGGTCACGTCCTCCTAAACGTTCAAACAGCGAAAAACCCAATAGCTATCAGTATAAAGACTTAAAGGACGGATAGATGATTGAAAAGATTGTTGTGCTGCAACTAATTCAACTCTTTGCGGAGAAGGAAGAGAAGTATGATATTTAAATTTTGACCATTTAAAACTAACGCAGCATAGCCAGAAGTAGAATCTTCAGTGAAGGCAAGATCTGCATGACTAAATGGGACAGCAGAATGAAGGCAAGGAAAAAATCAAAGGGTACTAGTGTGAAAATGAACGTAACTTAGATCCCCAGGGTAATGATAAGTAATCTGACCTGTATATCTGGCAAAAGCAAGTTGCCAGTCAGGATTAAAGTGCCATATTTGACTGACTTGTGCTGCAGTGTAAGGAACTGTAATAAGATGAGGGTCAATCCCACACAGTTGTCATGCACGTGTGTGGGCAGCTGTTATAAGGTGAGCTACTAGTTCAAAATAACGGCACAACAAATGGCATCCAGAAAATGGCAAATGCACCCATTTAATAGGAGCTTTGTGCTAAAAGACACCAGTGGGAAATAAAAAATTGTTCAAAACTATAAATGTTAAAAGAGAAGTATAATCCATTCGAGTAAGCAGAGCTTGTTTTAGTGCCTGCTCCACCAGCATTAGAGCAGCATGCACCGAAAAGGTGAGAGAATGGGAAGAAATGAGAGAAGGATCCACCTATAAAATGTCAAATAAAGGAAGTAATTCATGAGTTGTGATATGGAGCAATGAGCACAACCAGTTAATGTCACCTAAAAGTTTTTGAAAATCATTCAAAGTCTGCAAACGGGAGGTATCCAACACAATCTGCTGAGGCTTCCCAGTACTTTGGAAAACTTTCATGCCCAATTAATCCAAGGGATGTCTTTTGAACTTTTCCAGGGGCTACAACCAAATTGTGCTGAGCGAAATGACAAGTTAAATGACTCAGCATTTTACCCTAAAACACCTCGGGAAGGATGATATAAAAGAGTGTCATCCATGTAATGAATACAGGAAAACTGGGTACTGCCATCAGTGGGGGAGAAGGGAATCTGACCCACAAATTTCTGGCAAAGAGTGGTACTGTTAGCAATTCCCTGAGGCAAAACACACCACTAAAAATGATGCATAGGGTGTTGAAAATTAACAAATGTGAGGTTAAAAGCAAAATGCTGGCAATCCAGGGGCGAAAGGGGAATAGCAAAAGAATAAACTTTAAGATCGACTACATATGCAGGCCAAGAATTAGGTACAGCAACATAGGATGGTAATCCAGGCTGCAATGCTCCCACAATTTCCATAGTAGCATTAAGAGCAAGAAGATCTTGCAACAGCCTCCATTTTCCTGATTTCTTTTTATTCTTTTTTTTATAGTTTTTATTATTAAATCATAGATGTGTACATTAGTGCAATCAAGGGGTACAATATGATGGTTTCATGTACAATCTGAACTATTTTCATCAAACTGATTAACACAGCCTTCATGGCATTTTCTTAGTTATTGTATGAAGATATTTGTATTCTGCATTTAGTAAGGTTTGCCTGTACCCTTCTAAGATGCATCATAGGTGTAGCCCCACCATTTACCCTCCCTCCACCCCAACCTCACTGCTCCCCTCCCATACCTTGCCCCTTTACCCATATTCTTGTGGTATAGTTGGGTTACAGGCTTCATATGAAAGCCATAAATTAGCTTCACAGTAGGGCTGAATACATTGGATACTTTTTCTTCCATTCATGAGATACTTTGCTAAGAAAAATATGTTCCAGATCAATTCATGTAAACATGAAAGAGTTAAAGTCTCCATCTTTCTTTAAGGCTGCATAATATTCCATGGTATACACATACCACAATTTATGAATTCATTTGTGGGTCAATGGGCACTTGGACTTCTTCCATGACTTAGCAATTATGAATTTGGCTGCAATGAACATTCTGGTACAGATATCTTTGTTATAATGTGATTTTTGGTCTTCTAGGTATATACCTAGTAAAGAAATTATAGGGTCAAATGGCAGGTCAATTTTTAGATCACTAAGTACTCTCCAAACATCCTTCCAAAAGTAACATATTAGTGTACTATCCCACCAGCAGTGTAGAAGTGTTCCCTTTTCTCCACATCCATGCCAGCATCTCTGGTTTGGGGACTTTGTTATGTGCGCTAATCTTACTGGAGTTAGATGATATCTCAAAGTAGTTTTGATTTGCATTTCTCTGATGATTAAGGATGGTGAGCATTTTTTCATGTGTCGGTAGGCTGTGCGCCTGTCCTCTTTAGAGACGTTTCTCTTCAAGTCCTTTGCACATCCTGAGATGGGATCACTTGTTCTTTTCTTACTAATACGTTTGAGTTCTCTGTGGATTCTGGTTATTGAACCTTTGTCAGAAGCATAAACTGCAAATATTTTCTCCCATTCTGAGGACTGTCTGCCTATTGGCTGTACAGAAGCTTTTTAGTTTTTTAGGTCTCAGTAGTGTATCTTTGATACTCCTTCAATTGCCTGGGAAGTCCTCTTCATAAAATATTCACCCAAGCCAATTCCTTCAAGAGTTTTTCCTGCATTTTCTTCTAGAATTTGTACACTTTCTTGTCTTAAGTTTAAATATTTAATCTAGTGAGGGTCTATCTTATTTAATGGTGAGAGGTGTGGGTCAACTTTCAGTCTTCTACAGGTTGCCAGCCAGTTCACACAGCACCATTTATTAAATAGGGAGTCTTTTCCCCACTGAATGTTTTTAATTGGCTTGTCAAAGAACAAGTAATGGTAAGCAGCTGGATTCATCTTCTGGTTCTCTATTCTGTTCCAAACATCTACCTCTCTGTTTTTGTGCCAGGACCATGCTGTTTTGATCACTATCAATGTATAGTACAGTCTTGGGTCTGGTAGTGTGATTCCTCCTGCTTTATTTTTATTTCTGAGCAATGTCTTGGCTATTCAAAGTTTTTTCTTATTCCATATAAAAGGAAGTATTATTTATTTTGAGATCGTTAAAATGTAACAAGGGAGATTAAATAGGAATTGCATTAAAATTATATATTGTTTTGGGTAGTATAGACATTTTAACAATATTGATTCTTCCCAGCCATGAACATGTTATGTTTTTCCATTTGTTAACATTTTCAGCTATTTCCTTTTTTAATGTTTCACAGTTCTCTTTATAGAGATCGTTCATATGCTTTGTTAGGTAAACTCCCAAATATTTCATCTTCGTTGGCACTATTGTGAAAGGAATAGAGTCCTTGACTCTTTTTTCAGCTTGGATATTATTGAAATATATAAAGGATACATATTTATGGATTTTAATTTTGTAGCCTGATACGCTGCTATATTCCTTAATTACATTGAAAAGTTTTGTAGTAGAATCCCTAGTGTTTTCCAGATATACAATCATATCATCTGCGAAGATGAAAGTTTGATCTCTTCTGACCCTATATAGATACCCTGGATCACCTTTCCTTCCCTAATTGCAATGGCTAAATCTTCCATTACAATGTTGAAGAGCAGAGAAAATAATGGGCAACCTTGCCTGGTTCCTTATCTAAGTGGAAATGATTCCAATTTAACTCCATTCAATAGGATATTGGCTGTGGGTTTCCTGTAGATGGCCTCTATTAGTTTAAGAAATGTCCCTTCTATATCAATTTTTTTTTTTTATTGTTGGGGATTCATTGAGGGTACAAGAAACCATGTTACACTGGTTGCATTTGTTAGGAAAAGACCCTCTTACAATCGTGTTTTTCCACCAAAAGGTGTGGCACACACCAAGACCCCAAGACCCTACC
>CAUYON010094505.1:0-14777 GCA_963573935.1 Arctocebus calabarensis | reverse complement strand
GATGTGCGTTCCTCGACCTTGTCTCTTGGCTCAGCTCCAAACCATTGGCTTTCTCGCTAAATTTCTGTCCTTTAACTCTCCTTCTGGACAGGAGCGTCTGCAGAAAGCTGGCTACAGACCGCCATCTTGGCTCCTCCCTCTCACAGTGGGTTTTGATCTCAGTTACCATCATTAAGCTTAACCTCAGTGATGTCATCCTGACGTCACATTGGGTTTTGCCTTGGGTTACCATCATTAAGCTTAACCTCTGTAACATCCTCCTGAAGTCAAGGTAGATTATACTCTGGGTTACTGACTTTTAACACTAGCTCACTGACATCTTCCTGAAGGCACATTGTGTGTTTCCTGGGTTACCATCTTTAATATTAACCTCAGTGATGTCTTTATGATGTCACAGTGGGTTTTTCCTTTGGTCACCATCTTTTACTTAACCTGAGTGACGTGACTCTGACTCCACCGTAGGTATTGCCTTGAGTTACTGTCTTTACTTTTAAGTTTACCCTCCCTGACATCATCCTTAATCACAATAGGTTTTGCCCTGGGTTACCTTCTTTAAGCTTAACTGCAGTGACGTCTTTGTGTAATCACAATGGGTTTTTCCCTTGGTTGCCATCTCTTAGCTTAACTTCATTGAAGTCCTTTGGTGTCACAGTGGGTTTGACTCTTGGTTACCATCTTTAATCTTAATCTCAGTGATGTCCTCCTGATATCATAGTGGGTTTTTTCCCGGGTTACTGTGTTTAAACTTAACCTCAGTGACATCCTCCTGACCTCACAGTACATTTTGCCCTGGATTGCCATCTTTAAGCTTAACCTCAGTGACGTCCTGTTGACATTACAGTGGGTTGTTCTCTTCTTTACTGTCTTTTAGCTAAGCCTCAGTGACCTTCTTTTGATGTCACAGTGGTTTTTTTCCTGTGGTTACTGTCTTCTAGCTTAACCTCAGAGAAGTCTTCCTGGTGTCACATTGGGTATTGCCCTGGGTTTCCATCTTTAAGCTTAAACTCCATGACATCCTCCTTACATCCCTGTGGGTGCTGCCCTTGGTTAACTTCATTAAGCTTAACCTCAGTGACATCTTCCTGATACCACAGTGGGTGAAACCCTGGGTTGCCTTCATTAAGCTTAACCTCAGTTAATTCCTCCTAATGTCCCAGTGGGTTTTGCCCTGGGTTACAGTCCTTAATCTTAACCTCTGTGATGTCTTCCTGATGTCTCACTGGTTTTGCCCTAAATTACTGTCTTTGAGCTTAACTTCTGTGACATCCTCCTGAACTCAGAGTGGTTTTTGCCCTGGGTTAACATCTTTTAGCTTAGCCTCAGTGTCGTCCTTTTGATGTAAAAGTGGGTTTTGACCTGGTTTACTGTCTTAAACTTACCCTTCGTGATGTCCTCATGATGTTACATTGCTTGTTGCCCTGGATTACCATTCTTTTTTTTTTTTTGTAGATAGTCTTCCTTTATCACCCTCGGTAGAGTGCTGTGGCATCACACAGCTTACAGTAACCTCTGATTCCTGGGCTTAGGAGATTCTCTTGCCTCAGCCTCCCAAATAGCTGGGATTACAGGCACTTACCCCAAGGCCCAGCTATCTTTCTGTCTTTTGCAGTTCAACCCAGGTTGGGTTTGAAACTGCCACATTCGTTATATGGGACTGATGCCCTACTCAATGAGCCACAGGTGCTGCCCTGGGTTACCATTATTCAACTGAAACTTGGTGAGGTCCTCCTGATGTTACAGTGGATTTTAGCCTGGGTTACTGTCTTTAAAGTTAAACTCAGTGACAGCCTCTTGACATCACGGTGGATTTTGCCCTGGGTTACCGTCTTTAAGATTAACCTCAGTGACAAAAGTTGTCACAGTGGGTTTCCCCCCTGGCTACCATCTTTTAGCATTGCCTTAGTGAAGTCTTCTTGACATCAAAAAGGGTTTTGCCCTGGTTTGCCGTCTTAAGCTTAACCTTTGTGATGTCCTCATGACATCACAGTTGGTATTGCTCTAGAGTACCTTTTTTAAGATTAACTTCAGGGATTTTTTTTGACATCACGGTGGGTTTTTCACTTGGTTGCCATCTTTTAGCTTAGCCTCAGTAACGTCTTCCTGATGTCACATTGGGTGTTGCTGTGGGTTATGTCTTTAAGCTGAACCTCTATGACATCCTCCTGACTTCATAGTGGGTGTTGCCCTGGGTTATCATCTTTAAGCTTAACCACCATGATGTCCTCCTGACCTCACAGTGGGTTTAACCCTGGGTTACTCTCTTTAAGCTTAACTTCAGTGACATCTTTTTGACATCACAGTGTTTTTTTATCTAGGTTACCGTCTTTGGGCTTAGCCTCAGTTACGTCCTTTTGACATCAAAGTCTGTTTTGCCCTGGATTACATATTTAAGCTTGAAGTCACCCTGACTCAACAGTGGGTGTTGTCCTGGGTCACCGTCTTTAAGCTTAACCTCCGTGACGTCTTCCTGATGCCACAGTGGGTGTTGCCCTGGGTTACCATCTTTAAGCTTATATTGTATGACGTCCTCAAGTCACAGTGGGTTTTGCCCTGGGTTACCGTCTTTAAGCTTAACCTCCATGACTTCTGAACTCACAGTGTGTTTTGCCCTGGATTATCATATTTAAACTGAACTTCAGTGAAGTCTTTTTGACATCACCGCGTGTTTTTCCTTGGTTACAATCTTTTAGCTTAGCCTCAGTAACTTCCTTTTGACATCAAAGTCAGTTTTTCCCTGGATTACCGTATTTGAGCTTAACATTTGTGATGTCCTCATGATGTCAAACTGGCTGTTTCCTTGGCTTACCATCTTTAAGCTTAACCTCAGTGATGTCCTCCTGATGTCACAGTGGGTGTTGCCCTTGATTACCATCTTTAACATGCTGCCCTGCGTTAACATCTTTAGCTTAAACTCAGTGACATCCTCTGATGGTACAATAGGTGGTTCCCTGAAAGAAATGCCATCTTTAAGCTTAAGTTCAGCAACATACTCCTGATGCCACATTGGGTGCTTACCTTGGTTACCATCTTTAAGCTTAAACTCAGTGACATTATTGTGACACCACAGTGAGTGTTGCCCTTGGTTACCATCTTTAATCTTAAAATCAGTGATGTCATCATGATGCCACAGTAGATGTGGCTTAACCTAAGTGACATCAAGCTTAAAATCAGTGACGTTATCATAATGCCACAGTGGATGGGGCCCTGGGTTCTGATTGTTAAAGTTAACCTCAGTGACATCCTCCTGATGCCACAGTGGTTGTTGTCCTGAGTTACCATCTTTAAGCTTAACCTGAGTGACGTCCTCCTGATGCTACAGTGGGTCCTGCCCTGTGTTAACATCTTTAGCTTAAACTCAGTGAGGTCCTCCTGATGCCACAATGGGTGCTGCCCTGAGGTACCATCTTTAAGCTTAAGTCCAGTGACACACTCCTGAAGCCACAGTGGGTGCTTCCCTTTGTTACCATCTTTAAGCATAACCTCAGTGACATTATCGTGACATCACAGTAAGTGTTGCCCTGGGTTAGTGTCTTTTAGCTTAAATTCTATGATGTCATCATGATGCCACAGTAGGTATTGCCCTGGGGTACCATCCTTAAGCTTAACCTAAGTGATAGGTTAAAATCAGTGACATCACCATGATGCCAGAGTGGGTGGGGCCGTGGGTTCTGATTATTAAGCTTAACCTCAGTGACATCCTCCTGATGCCACAGTGCGTGTTGCCCTGGGTTACCATTTTTAAGCTTGCCCTCAGTGACCTCCTCCTGAGACCACAGTGGGTGCTGTTCTGGGTTATCGCCTTTTCACTTAACCTCAATGATGTGCTCCTAATCTCAGTAGATACTTCCCTAGGTTACCATCTTAAAGCTTAACCTCAGTGGCGTACTTCTGTGCCACAGTCAATGCTACCCTGGGTTACCATCTTTAACCTTAACCTCAGTTACATCCTCCTGATGCCACAGGGGGTATGGTGTGGGTTTACGTCTTTATACTTAACCTAATTGCCATCCTCCTAATGCCACAGATGGTGCAGCCTTGGGTTACTGTCTGTAAGCTTCACCTCAGTGACGTCTTCCTGACGCCACAGTGGGTGCTGCCTTGGGTTACCGTCATTAAGCTTAACTTCAGTGATGTCCTCCTGACGGAACAGTTGGTGCTATGTTGGGTTACCATCTTTAACGTTAACCTCAGTGACGTCCTCTTGATGCCACAGTGGATGTTACCATGGGTTACCATCCTTAAGCTTAACCTCAGTGACACCACAGTGACTCCACAATGGGTGCTTCCCTGATTTACCGTTTTTAAGTTTAACCTGAGTGACGTCCTCCTGACGCCACATTGGGTGCCGACCTGGGTTAGCATCATTAAGGTTAACCTCAGTGCTGTCCTCCTGATGCCACAATTGGTGCTGCCCTCGGTTAACATTTTTTTTTTTTTTGAGACAGAGCCTCAAGCATTCACCTTAGATAGAGTGCTGAGTTAACATTTTTAAGCTTAACCTGAGTGACGTCCTCCTGATGCCACAGGGGGTGAAGTCCTGGGTTACTCTACTTAAGCTTAACTTCAGTGAAGTCCTCCTGACACCACATTGGGTTCAGACTTGGGTTACCATCGTTAACCTTGACCTCAGTGATGTCCTCCTTATACCACAGTGGTTGCTACCCTGGGTTAACATCCTTAAGCTTAACTTCAAGGACTCCTCCTGACGCCACAGGTGGTGCGGCCCTGGGTTATCATCTTTGAGCTTAACATCAGTGATGTCCTCCTGATGCCGCAGTGGGAGCTGCCCTGAGTTACCATCTTGAAGCTTCACCTCAGTGACGTTCTCCTGACGCCACAGTGGGTGACTCCCTGAGCTTTCTTTAAGCTTAATTTCAGTGATGTAAAGCTTAACATCAGTGATGTCTTCTTGATGCCACAGTGGGTGCTGCCCTTGGGTACCATCTTTAAGCCTTACTTCAGTGACGTTATCCTGATACCACAGTGGTTGTTGCCCTGTGTTACTGTCTTTAAGATTAAAATCACTGTTGTCATCATAATGTCACTGTAGGTGTTGCCCTGGATTACCATCATTAAGCTAAACATAAGTGACATCAAAGTTAACCTCAGTGACGTCATCGTGATGCCACAGTTGGTAGGGCCCTGAGTTCTGATTGTTAAGCTTAACCTCAGTGACGTCTTTCTGACACCGCAGTAGGTGCTGTCCTGGTTTAAAGTCTTTACGTTTAACCGCAGTGACATTCTCCTATTGCCATAGTGGGTGCTTCCCTGGGTTACCATCTTAAAGCTTAATCTGAGTGACTTCTTCTTGACGGCACAGGGGGTGAAGTCCTGGGTTACCCTATTTAAGCTTAACTTCAGTGATATCCTCCTGATGCCACATTGGTTGTGGACCTGGGTTACCATCATTAAGCTTAACCTCAGTGACGTCCTCCTGATGCCACAGTGGGTGCTGACCTGGATTACCATCCTTAAGCTTACCTCAGTAACATCCTCCTAACGTTTCAGGTGGTGCAGTCTTGAGTTACCATCTTTGAGCTTAACCTCAGTGATGTCCTGCTGATGCCACAGTGGGTGCTGCCCTGAGTTACCATCTTTAAGTTTCACCTCAGTGATGTCCTCTTAACATTGCCATGGGTGACTCCCTGAGTTACCATCTTTAAGCTTAACTTCAGTGATGTATTCCTAATGCCACAGGGTGCTGCCCTTGGGTACCATCTTTAAGCCTTACCTCAGAGACATATTGTGACACAACAGTGGGTGTTGCCTTGTGTTACCATCTTTAAGCTTAAAATCAGTGATGTCATCATGATGTCACAGTAGATATTGCCCTGGATTACCATTGTTAAGCTAAGCATAAGTGACATCAAACTTAACCTCAGTGACATCATCATAATGCCAAAGTGTGGCGGACCTGGCTTCTGATTGTTCTGCTTAACCTCAGTGAACTCTTCCTGATGCCACAGGGGGTACTGGCCCTGGTTTACTGTCTTTACATTTAAACTCAGTGACGTTCTCCTATTGTCATAGTAGGTGATGCCCAGGGTTACCGTTTTGAGCTTAACCTGAGTGATGTCATCCTGACACCACAAGTGGGTGCTTCCCTGGTTTATCATCTTTAAGGTTAACCTTAGTGACGTCCTCCTGATGCCAATGTATGTGCTACCCTAGGTTACTGTCTTAAAGCTTAACTTCAATGATGTCCTCCTGACACTTCAGTGGGTGCTTCCGTGATTCACCATCTTTAACCTTAACCTCAGTGACATCCTCCTGAAGCCACAGGCTGTGCGGCCATAGGTTACCACCTTTAAGCTTAATCTTAGTGACTTACTCCTAATATCACAAAGGATGTTGCCCTGGGTTACCATCTTTAAGCTTATAGCTTTGTGACTTCCTCCTGACAAAACAATGGGTGTTTTCCTGGGTTACATTTTCCTCCTGACAACACAATGGGTGTGGCCCTGGGTTACCATCTTTAAGCTTAAACTCAGTGATATCATCATGACGCCACAGTGGGTGTTGCCCTGGTTTACTGTCTTTACGTTTAAAATCAGTGACGTACTCCTGATGCCATAGTTGGTGCTTCCCTAGGTTACCATCTTTAAGCTTAACAAGAGTGACAACATCCTGATGCCAGTCGGTGTTTCCCTGGGTTACTGTCTTTTAGCTTAACCATAGTGCCATCCTTCTGACATCAAAAGTATGTGCTACACAGGGTTACCGTCTTAAAGCTTAACTTCAGTGACGTCCTCCTTTTGCCACAGTGGGTGCTACCATGAGTTACTATCCTTAACCTTAAAACCAGTGACGTCCTCCAGATGCCACACAGGGTGCGGCCCTGAGTTACCATCTTTAAGCTTAATCTTAGCAACTTTCTCATGACATCACAATTGGTGTTGCCCTGGGTTACCATCTTTCTCATGTCATCACAATGGTTGTTGCCCTGGGTTACCATCATCCTTCAGACATCACTATTTGGGCTTCCCTGGGTTATCATCTCTAAGGTTAACCTCAGTGACATACTCCTGTTGCCACAGTGGTTTCCGCCCTGTGTTAAAATCATTAAGCTTAACATCACTGATGTCCTCCTTATGGGAAAGTGGATATTGCCTTGGGTTACCATCTTTAAAGTTAACCTCAGTGACGTTCTCATGACGCCACAGTGAGTGTTGCCTTGGGTTCTCATCCTTAAGCTTAACCTCAGTGATGTGAAGCTTAACCTCATTCATGTCCTCCTGGTGCCCAGAGTTTTCTGCCCTGGGTTACTGTCTTTAAGCTTAACCTCAGTGCTGTCCACCTGATGCAATAATGGGTGGTGCCCTGGCTTAACCTCAGTGACATCCTCCTGGTGGTACAGCCCTTTTAATGCAGTACAACAAATATTATGAAGTCAGTAGGACATCACTAAGGTAAACGTTAAGGACAGTAACAGAACAACACCTTTTGTGGTGTTAGGAGGAAGTCACTAAGTTTAAGGTTAAAGAAAGTAACACAAGGCAACAAACATTCTTATGTCAGGATGAAGATGGTAACCCAGGGAAAAAACATCCCATGTGATATCAAGAGTAAGTCATTAAGCTTAAGCTTAAAGATGGTAACCCAGGGTAAAACCCATTGTGATGTCAGGAAGAAGATGGTAATACAGGGCAACACCCATTGTTCTGTCAGGAGGAAATCACTAAGGTTAAGCTTAAATATGGTAATGAAGGGCACCACGAATTGTGATGTCAGGTGGGAGATGGTAACCCAGGGCATCACCCATTATAATCTCAGGAGAAAGACACTAAGGTTAAGCTTGAACACATTAACCCATGGCAACACACATTCTGATGTCATGTGGAAGAAGATAACCCAGGATATAATTTATTGTGATGTCAGGAGGAAGATAGTTGTTGCCAGGGCAACAACTATCGTGATGTCAGGAGGACATCACTAAGTTAAAGCATACAGAATGTAACCCATGGCAACACCAATTGTGATTTCAGGAGGTAGATAGTAACACAGGGCAACACCCATTGTGGTGTCAGGAGGAAATAACTAAGGTTAAGCTTAATGATAGTAACCTAGGGCATCCCCCATTGTAATGTCAGAAGGAAGATTGTAACACAGGGCAAACCCAATTGTGGTGTCAGGAGGTAGGCACTAAAGTTAAGCGTAAAGATGGTAAGCCAAGGCAATACCCATTGTGACGTCAGGAGGAAGTCCCTAAGGTTAATCTTAAAAACTTTAACCCAGGGCAACAACCATTGTGATGTCAGGAGGCAGAATGTAACTAAGGGCAACACACGTTGCTGTGTCAGGAAGAAGTCACTAATGAATAAGTTTGAAGATTGTGACCCAGGGCAACAACCATTGTGACGTTAGGAGGAAGTTACTAAGGTTAAGCTTAAAGACAATAACCCAGGGCAACACCCATTGTGATGTCAGGAGGAAGTCACTATGATTAATCCCATCAATGGTAACCCAGGGTAACACCCATTGTGATGTCATTAGGAAGATTGTAACCCAGAGCAACACCAATTATGATGTCAGGAAGAAGTCACTAAGGTTAAGCTTAAAGATGATATCATAGGGCAACAACCACGGTTGTGTCAGGATAACATCACTGAGGTTACGCTTAATGCCAGAAACCCAGGTCAGCACCCACTGTGGTGTCCGGATGATGTCACTGAGGTTAAGCTTGAATCCAGTAAACTAGGGCAGGACCTACTGTGGTGTCATGGGGACGTCACTAAAGTAAAGGTTAATGATGGTAGGACAGGGTAATTCCCACAGTGATGTCAGGAGGATGTGAATGAGGTTATGCTTAACGATAGTAACCCAGGGCAGCACCCACTGTGACATAAGGGGGACATCACTGAGGTTCAACTTTAAGGTGGTAAATCATGGTAAGACACACTGTGGTGTCATCAGGATGTCTCTGTGATAAAGGTTAAAGATAGTAACCCAGGACACCCCCCACTATAGAGTGAGGAGGACATCACTGAGGTTAAGCTTCTCAATGGGTACCCAGGACCGCACCCACTGAGGCGTAGGGAGGATGCCACTAAGGTTAAACTTAACAATGGTAACCAAGAGCAACACTGACTCTGGCATCATGATGAGGTCACTGAAGTTGAGCACAATGATGTTACCCCAAGACAATATCCACTGTGGCATCACGATGACTTCACTGAGGTTAAGCCTAATGATGTAACACAGGTCTACATCCTCTGTGCCATCATTATGACATCACTGAGGTTAAACTTAAGGACGTTAACCCTGGGCAACACCTACTGTGGAGTCATGATGACGTCACTGAGGTTAAGCTTAGTAATGGTAACTCAGGGCCACACCCACTGTGGCGTCAGAAGGACGTCACTGCTGTAAAGCTTAAAGACTTTAACCAAGGATAGCATCCACTGTGGCATCAGGTTTATGTCACTGAGATTAAGAGTAAAGATGGTATCCCAAGGCAACACCCACCCTAGTATCAGAAGGATGTCACTGAGCATAATTTTAAAGATGGTAACCCAGGACAGAACCAACTGTGAAGTCAGGAGGTCGAGTGTAAATATGGTAACCCACAGCACCACCCACTCTGAAGTCAGTAGGACGTTACTGAGGTTAACCTTAACAATCAAAACCAGGTGCAGCACCTGCCATGACATCAGGAGGAAGTCACTAAGGTTAAGCTTACAGAAGATAACCAGTTCAATACCCATTGTGATGTCAGGAGGAAGATGATAACCCACAGTAACACCTTGTGTTGTGTCAGGAGGAAATCATTAAGGGTAAGCTTACAGATGGTAACCCAGGGCAACACCAATTGTGATATCAGGAGGAAGTCACTAAGGTTAAGCCCATAGATTCTAACCCAGAGAAATTCCCATTGTGATTTCAGAAGGAGGATGATAGCCTAGAGCAAAATCCATTCTGATGTCAAGTGTAATATTGTAATCCACAGCTACACCCATTGTGAAGTAGAAGGACATATGTAAGGTTAAACGTAAAGAAGGTAACCCAGGGCAACACTCATTGTGATGTCAGGAGGAAGATGGTAACCCAGGGCAACTGCCCTTGTGATGTAAGGAGGAAGTCACTAAGGTGAAGCATAGAAATGGTAACCCAAGGAAAAACCCATTGGGATTTCAGGAGGAAATCACTAAAGTTAAGCTTAAAGAGAGTAACCCAGGGCAACACCCATTATGATGTCAGGAAGACATCACTAAATGAAGCTCTAGGGTGACATCCATTGAGGAAATCACTAAGGTTAAGCTTAAAGATGGTAACCCAGGGCAACAACCATAATGATGTCCGGAGGAAGTTACTAAAGTTAAGCTTAAAGATGGTAACCCAGTGCAACACCCATCGTGCTGTCAAGAGTTAAGAAGGAACTCACTAAATTTAAGCAAAATATGGTAACCCAGGGCAACAACAAACTTGATGTCAGGAATAAATCACTAGGTTTAACCTTAAAGACGGTAACACACAGTTACACCTATTGTGATATCAGGGAGTCTGGAGGAAGTCACTAAGTTTAAGCTGAAAGACAGCAACGAAGGGCAACACCCTTTGTGATGTCAGGAGGAAGTTACTAAGGTTACGCTTAAGGATGGTAGCCCAGGGCAACACCCAGTGTGGTAGAAATCACTAATGTTAAGCTTAATGACGTTAAGCAAGGGGGACACCCATTTTGATGTCAGGAGGAAGATGGTAACCCAAGAAAACAAACAAGGTGATATCAGGAGGAAGATCGTAACCCAGGGCAATCCACTTTGTGATGTCATAAGGAATATGGTAACCCAGGGCAACAACCATTGTGAAATTAGGAGGACATCACCAAGTTTAAGCCTAAGGACTGTAACCAAGGGCAAAATCCATTGTGATGTGAGAAGGAATTCACATACATTAAGCTTAAAGACTGTAACCCATGACAATAAACATTGTTATGTCAGGAGGAAGACGGTAATCCAGGGCAACAATCATTGTGATGTGAAGAGGAAGTCACTAAGGTTAAGCTAAAAGGGGGTAACGTGGGGCAATACCCATTGTGATGTCAGGAGGACATCACTAAATTTTAGCTTAAACATGGTAAGCCAGGGTAACAGCAATGTTGTGTCAGGATTAAGATGGTAACCCCGTGCAAAATCCATTGAGATGTCAGGACAAAGTCACTACAGTTAAGCTTAACAACGGTAACCCACGTAATCACACAATGTGATGTCAGGATGAAAATGGTAAACCAGGGCAGCACCCATTGTGATGTCAGGAGGAAGTCACTAAGGTGAAGATTAAAGACTGTAACCCTGGGCAACACCCATTGTGATGTCAGGAGGAACTCACTAAGGTTATGCTTAAAGACCGTACCCCAGGGAAACACCCATTGTGAGGTCAGGAGCATGTCACTAATGTGAAGCTTAAATATGGTAACCCAGGGTGACATCCCTCATCATGTCAGGAGGCAGTCACTAAGGTTAAGCTTAAAGATGGTCGCCCATGGCCACACCCTTAGTTAATCTTAAAGATAGTAACGCAGGGCAACACCCATTGTGGTGTCAGGAGGAAGTCACTAAGTTTAAGCTGAAAGATGGTAACCAAGGGAAACACTAATTGTGAAGTCAGAAGCAAGATAGTAACCCAGGGCAACAAGATTGTGATGTCAATAGGAAGTCACTAAGGTTAATCTTAAATATGGTAAACCAGGGCAACGTGCATTGTGATGTCATGAAGAAGTCACTAATGTTAAGCTTAAAGATGGTAACCCACGGCAACACTCATTGTGATGTCATGAAGAATATGATAACCCAGTGCAACACTCATTATGATGTGATGAGAACATCACTAAGACTAAGCTTAAAGACGGTAACACACAGTAACAACAATTATGGTGTCAGAGGAAGATGGTATCCCAGAGCAACACCCATTGAGATGTCAGGAGGAAGTCAATAAGGTTAAGCTTAAACATGGTATCTTAGGGCAACACCCATTGTGATGTCAGAAGGAAGTCACTAAAGTGAAGCTTAAGGATGGTAACCCAGACCACCCCCATTGTAATGTCAAGAGAACATCAGTGAGGTTAAGCTTAAAGATGGTAACCCAAGGTGAAATCCATTATGGTATCATGAGGAATTCACTAAAGTTAAGCATAAATATGGTATCCCAGGTCAACACCCATCGTGATGTAGAGAGATAAGGAGGAAGTAACTAACTTTAAACAAAATACTGTAACCCAGGGCGACACCCATCTTGATGTCAGGAAGAAGTAACTAAGCTTATGTTTAAAGACGGTAACACACAAGGACACCCATTGTGATATCAGGAAGTCTGGAGGAAGTCACTAAGGTTAAGCTTAAAGACAGTAAAGAAGGGTAACACCCTTAGGGACATCAGGAGGAATTTACAAAGTTTAACCTTCAAGATGGTAACCTAAGGTAACACCCATTTTGATCTCAGGAAGAAGTAACTAATTTAAGCTTTAAGATAGTAACCAAGAGCTACACCCATTGTGGTGTCAGGAAGAAGTCACTAAACTTAAACTTAAAGACGGTACCCAAGGGCAACACCCATTGTGAATTGAGGAGTAAATCCCTAAGGTTAATTGTAAAGATGGTAACACAGGCCCACACCCATTGTGATGTCAGTTAGGTTGAACTTAGTAGTTGTAACCAAGGGCAGCACACATTGTGAAGTCCAGAGGAAGATGGTAACCCATGACAACACCCACTGTGATGTCAGGAGGAAGATGGTAAACCTGGGCAAAACAAATTGTGATGTCTGGAGGAACTCACTAAGGTTAACCTTAAATATGGTAACCAAGGGTAACACCCATTGTCATGTGAGGATTAAGTCACTAAGGTTAAGCTTAAAGACAGTAACCTAAGGTAAGACCCATTGTGATGTCAGGAGGAAGATGGCTACCCAGGGAAACACCAATTGTGATTCCATGAGGAAGATGGTAACCCAGGGCAACACCCATTGCGATGTCAGGAGGACGTCTCTAAGGTTAAGCTTAAAGATGATAACCCAGGCTAACACTCATTGTGGTGTCAGGGGAAAGAGGGTAACCCAGGGCAACATTTATTGTGGTGTATGAGAAAGTCACTAAGGTTAAGTTTAAAGACATTAACCAATAATAACACGCATTGTGATGTCAGGAGGAAGATAATAACACAGGGCAACATCCATTGTTGTGTAAGGAGGACGTCACCAAGGTTAAACTTAAAGAAGGTAACCTAGGGTATTACCCATTGTTATGGCAAGAGAAAATGACAAAGATTAAGCTCAAAGATGGTAAGTAAAGTTAAGCTTATATGGTATCCCAGGGCAACAAGCACTGAGATGTCAGGAGGAAGCCACTAAGGTCAAGCTTAAAGATGGCAACCCAGGGTAACACCCATTGTGATGTCAGGAGGAAGATAGCAACCCAGGGCAACAATCATTGTGAGTCAAGAGGAAGTCACTAATATTAAACTTAAAGATGATACCCTAGGATAAGAAACATCATGATGTCAGGAGGAAGATTGTTAACCAGGGTAACACCCAATGTGATGTCATGAAGAAGATGGTAATCTAGTGCAACATCCATTGTGATGTCAGGGGGACGTCTCTAAGGTTAAGTTTAGAGATGGTAACCCAGGGTAACACCCATTGTTGTGTCAGTAGGAGAAGGGTAACCCAGGGAAACATCCATTGTGAAGTATGAGAAAGTCACTAACGTTAAGTTTAAAGATACTAATCAACGATAACATGCATTGTGATGTCAGGAGGATGATGGTAACACAGGGCAACATCCATTGTTGTGTAAGGTGTACATCACCAAGATTAACCTCAAATATGGTAACCTAGGGAATCACCCATTGTACTGGCAAGAGAAAGTTACAAAGATTAAGCTTAAAGAGAGTAACCCATGGCAAGACACATTGTGATGTCAGGAGGAAGATGATAACCCAAGAGAACACCTATTGTGATGTCGGGAGGAAGATGGTAACCTAGGGCAACAGCCATTGTTGTGTCAGGAGGAAGTCACTGAGAGATAAGCTTAAAGACGGTAATCAGGGCAAAACCCATTGTGGTGTCAGGAGGATAATGGTAACCCATGGCAACACCCATTATGATGTCAAGAGGAAATCACAAAGATTCAGCTAAAAATGGTAATGCAAGGCAGCACCCATTATGATCTCAAGAGGATGATAATAATCCAGTTCAACACCCATGGTGATGTTATGAGGAATATGGTAACCTGGGACAACAACAATTGTGAAGTTAGGAGGATGTCACTAAGGTTAAGCTTAAGGACGGTAACCCAGGGCAACACCCATTGCGGTGTTACAAGTAAGGCACTAAGGTTATGCCTAAAGACAGTAATCCACAGCCAAAAACATTGTTATTTCAGGCGGAGGATGGTAACCCAGGGCAACACGCATTGTGATGTCAAGACAATGTCAGTAAAGTTAAGTTTAAAGACGGTAACCCAGAGCAACACCCATTGTGATGTCAGGAGGAAGTCATTAAGTTTAAGCTTAAGAATTGTAACCCAGAGAAACTTTCACTGTGATGTCAGGAGGACGTCACTATGTTTAAGCTTAAGGATGGTAACCCCAGTCAACACTCATTTGATGTCAGAGTTAAGTCACTAAAGTTAAGCTTAAAAATGGTAACCCAGGGCCATACCCATTATGATTTCAGGATGAAATGAATAAGGTTAAGCATAAAGAAGTTAACACAAGGCCACACCCAATGTGATGTCAAGAGGAAGTTACTAAGGTTAAGCTTAAAAATGGTAACCCTGGGCAACC
>CAUYON010094503.1:0-31542 GCA_963573935.1 Arctocebus calabarensis | reverse complement strand
ATACAGGGAAAGGGGAAAGGGAGGGGAGGGGAGGGGGGAGGACGGGTGGAGGGAGGGCAATTAGTGGGAACACACCTATGGTGCATCTTAGCAGGGTACTGGTGAAACTTATTAAAGGTAGAGTATCAATGTCTTTATATAATGATCAAGAAAATGCCATGAAGGCTATCTGTAACAGTACAATCAAAATATTTCTGAATGTATATGAAGCACATCTTGCCCTATGATTGCATCAATATACACAATTATGATTCAATAAAATTATAAAAAAAAAAAAAAAGAAAGAAAGAAATACCTGTATAGCTCAATAATGGAACACCTGAGTGGAAAGGGCATGGAGAGGGATTTAGCTCTCCTAACAACCATGAGAGCTCGCAAGATGAGAGCAATGGTGAATTGGCAGTCTCTACACTTGTGGTGTTGAGAGGCATGAGATTGGCTGTATATTAGGCTGAAGGAGAAGGCAGTTGAGAAGCATGTGCATTCTATCCGGACCCACTTACTCTGACTCTGTCTCCTCTCCTGCCTGCCTGCAGAACACCAGCACATGTATCTCTCTGCTGAAGATCACCAAGCTCTGCCAAGTCTTAGATAGACTAAGATCTATCTTTCTAAGAAGACTGTTTTATTCTCTCTCTCTCTCCAGCTAAAGTATATAACCCTCAGGCACCTAAGAGAAACTGAACCTGAGCAAGGTAACTTAGTAGTCCATGTCCGGAACCTAGTTAAGCTAGGCCCACCCAAGAGCTGGCCAGTTTAGGGCCCTGGCAAGAAGTGTCAGAAGTGACATGTGACATTCCTGTCAGCAGCACTACATAGAGTATAATGCAGATAAATTACTGAATATATATTTTAGAGCCACCTAGAGTGACAAATAACACTCCAAAAAATGAACAAAAAACGGTTGACTTTCTCATGCACATACTAAGTCAAGTCATACTTGTTTTCAGAGATCACTAATAAAAGATTCATCTTACGTTGATATATTTAATTAAGTATGGTTTGGTCTGCATCCTAAATCTTGTAACTCTCATCTCAAGGTAAATTTTTTTAAGATGAAAATAGTTCTAGATTAAAAGAATTTTTTTCTTAATCTAAAGAATTTTTATCTTTAAATTAAATGAGTAAGTAAACAATCTTATTGCAACCTAATTAAAACAAAGTAGAGGGGCAGAGGCAAGATGGCCAACTGGAGCCAGATTTCCACAGAGGCTCCCATCCAAAAGGATAGTTAAAGGACAGAACTATTAGCAAAAAAGCTGATGGTTTGAATCTGAACCAAGAGAGAAGGTTGAAGAACTCATATCAAGCCTGCTGAGGTGAGTTGCGACCCCAAGGATACAAACAAAAGGTACAAAATCCATTACCAAGTGAATGGGAGTCCCCTACCCCATGAAAACTGCTCACAGTATACTCCATACAAACAAGCAAGCAGAGTTCAAATACTCTCCCATTTTATCCCACAGGAGAGACCCTCTAAAAACCGGACCTTCTTCCCACAGGAGAGACCCTCTAAAAAGCAGACCTCCTTCCCCTATTAGGGTGCCATGGCATTGTCCTGCCAGGCATAAAACTGTACAAAACATTATATATTCTGTACTTGCAATTTTGAACTCACAGCACTCTCCTCCACTCTCACAAGTGAGGTCTGGAAGCCTGTCCCCCATGGAGTCCAGATTCTTGGGCATTTTTTCAAGAGGTGTGGACAGGGCATGGGCTGTTGCTGATCTGTGCTGATTCTCCAGCACAGGAGAAAGGAGAGGACAGTCAATGGACAGGGACCCATAGAGGAGAGGTGGTGCCCCACGGCACAGAGCAGTACCCACAGCAATAGGAACAATAGGGCTCACACCCCTGGGAATATTTTGAAAGGACACTCCCAGTCTCTCTGGGCAACCAGAGGAAGCCTGGGCAGTTTCTCCAGTGGCAGCCACTAGTGGAACAGATCTGGGACAGAAACTCAGGCCCCATGAGTAAAGGGCATCCCTGAGATAGTACTGGCCTGGGCAGAGCTCAGGGACTAGAATACACATGCACAAAGACAGCAGACTCCCATAGTGGGGCTGACCCAGAGAAATGCTTCACTGACCCTCAGAAGCCCCGGCCCTCAGGGGATCATACCTGAGACAAAGTCGGGTGGCCTCAACACAAAATGCAGCTGAGACTGGGCAGTGGCACAGACGAGGCTAAGTTGCTCAAACAGTGTCTGATCCACAGTGGAATATAGCTGGGACAGAAACAAATTCTGCAAAGTTGTTCTGTTCTATCAGCAGCATCAATCAGTGGTAGGGCTAAAAACTGAGTGAACCACCCCAGCCCCCATTAAGCATGCCAGGTTGTCAGGCCTCACCTCCCCCTGCAGAGAGTGGTGGCCTGGCTGAGGAGTCAGAGATCTCCCTGTGACTCAGGCAGGCAAAAACCCCTGGAGCATCTGCTCATTGGAGGGAACTGGGTCACAACCCTGTGGGAATTACCAGTGACTGGTTGTGACAGAGGTGCAAGATGGGGAAAGAGGCATCAATCTTCCCAGACTAATTTATTTGCTCAGTAGGTCCTTCTGACCTCACAGAGCAATGATGTGAGTCATACTTGAACTGACAGGAGACCCCTCCTATCTAGTTGCTGGAGACCTTTTGAACTTACCAACCTGAGACTGGTGCTGACTGGGACAATTGATTTGGACCTCTTAAACTGGGCCAATCACCCAAGGACTATCCAAAGTGGTACCCTGAATGTGTGCTTGTGGGAAGGTTTGATTTTCCTTTTCCAATTGTTGCCTATGGGGGGCGGGTTGACTTAATTCCTGAAATTTCTCACAGCTGAGACTTCATCCCAGAGTAACAGATTCACTAGAGTAAGACAGAGACCAGCTGAAGATAAGACAGAGCCAATTAGTCACACCACACCAAGAAGGGCCCCAGCAGGCCATAGCACTGTACAGGCACTTGGCAAAGCTCTAGGGGAAAAGGTATAGACACCAGTACCAACTTTTGGGGAAAGGACTGGAAAATCACTACTCCTAGAGCCACCAAACCAACTTCTCCTTATCTGCTCATCTAGCCAAACAGTGCAAAAAAATCATGGGGCAGAATCAGCAGAAAAACTCTGGTAACATGAATAACCAGAGTAGATCAACCCCCACCAAAGAACAATTTGGTAGACACAACTGAAGATCCCATTCATAAACAGAAGCCTAAGATGTCAGAAATCAAATTCAGAATTGGGATTGCAAATAAGATCAATAGAATAGAGAAAAAGTTGGAATTAGAAATTCAAGGAGCATTTCAAAAGCTGTCTCAAGAATTCAATGAATTCAAAGACAAAACCACCAAAGATTTTGACACAATGAGACAAGAATGTGCAACCCTCAAAGATCTGAGAAATACAGTAGAATCCCTCAGTAACAGAATGGAGCAAGCAGAAGAAAGGATTTCTGACATTGAAGACAAAGCTTTCGAATTTTTCCAAACATGCAAAGAGAAAGAGACATGGAGAGAAAAAAACAGATCATTCTCTCAGAGAGCTCTGGGATAATTTGAAGAAAACCAACATTCACCTTATAAGAATTCCTGAAGGCAATGAAGTGGCTTCACAAGGCAGAGAGACTCTTCATCATGAGATTATAAAAGAGAACTTTCCAGACATGCCAAGAGATTCTGAAATTCAGATAGCAGACAGTTTCAGAACCCCAGCATGTCTCAACCCAAATACGGCACATCCCCCAGGCAAATCATAATTAACTTCACTAAAGTTAATATGAAGGAGAAAATTCTGAAAGCAGCCAAATGTAAGAAAACCATAACCTACAGGGGGAAGAATATTAGAATGACTGCATATCTCTCTGCTGAGACCTTTCAAGCTAGAAGACGGTGGTCACTGACTTTTAATCTCCTAAAACAAAATAACCTTCACCCCTAGATCCTGTATCCAGCTAAACTGAGTTTCATTTATGATGGAGAAATTAAGTACTTTAATAACATTCACATGTTGAAGGAATTTGCCATACTAAACCAGCTCTCCAGGATATTCTCAGACCTATCCTCCATAATGACCAGTGCAATCCTCCACCACAAAAGTAAATTCACTCAGAAACTTTGGATCAAATTCCAACTTCCACAGTGGCAGAAGGATTAAAAATGTCCACTGGATTCTTGAAAAACTCAATACCCAAAATTCTACCAGGCTTATCAATATTCTCAATTAATGTGAATGGCTTAAATAGTCCTCTAAAGAGGCATAAATTGGCTGACTGGATACAAAAACTCAGGCCAGATATCTGCTGCATGTCATCTTATCTTAAAAGATAAATATAGACTCAGGGTGAAGGATGGTCATCTATATTCCATGCAAATGGAAAGCAGAAAAAAGCGGGTGTTGCAATTTTATTCACAGATACATTAGGCTTTAAACCAACAAAAGGAAGGAAAGATAAGGGTGTACACTTAATATTTTTTAAGGTAATGCTCAATATGATGAGATTTCAATTATTAATATTTATGCACCCAACCAGAATGCACCTCAATTTATAAGACAAACTCTGACATGAGCAACTTGATTTCCTCAAACTCCATGGTAGTCGGAGATCTTAACACTCCTTTGGCAGTATTGGATAGATCCTCCAATAAGAAGCTAAGCAAAGAAATTTTAGATTTAAACTTTACCATTCAACATTTGGATTTAACAGAAATCTACAGAACATTTCATCCTAAAAAAACTGAACACACATTCTTCTCATCAGCCCATGGAACATACTCCAAAAATCAATCACATCTTAGGTCACAAGTCTAACCTCAGCAAATTTTAAAGAATAGAAAATATACCTGCATGTCCTAGGACCACCATGGAATAAGAGTTGAACTCAGTAACAACAGAAATCTGCATACTCATCCAAAAACATGGAAACTATATAACTTTATGCTGAATGATAGCTGGGTCATAGATGAGATTAAGAAGGAAATTACCAAATTTTTTGGACAAAATGACAATGAAGACACAAATTATCAGAACCTCTGGGATACTGCAAAGGCAGACTGAAGAGGGAAATTTATAGTGTTGCAAGCCTTCCTCAAG
Source organism: Arctocebus calabarensis (assembly GCA_963573935.1). Lineage (NCBI taxonomy): Eukaryota > Metazoa > Chordata > Mammalia > Primates > Lorisidae > Arctocebus > Arctocebus calabarensis. The sequence continues at coordinate 26,472 of CAUYON010094503.1, read as the reverse complement.
AGAATGGAAAGAGAGGAAGTTAACAACTTAAGGGGACATCTCAAGCAACTGGAAAAGGAAGAATATTCCAATCCCAAACCCAGCAGAAGAAAAGAAATAACCAAAATTAGAGTAGAATTAAATGAAATTTAAAAAAAAAGCAATTATACAACAGATCAATAAATCAAAAAGTTAGTTTTTCTAAAAGGTCAATAAAATAGATAAACCTTTAGCTAACCTAACCAGGAAACACAGAGTAAAATCTCTAATTTTATCAATAGGAAATGGTAAAGACAAAAAAACAACAGACTCCTCAGAAAATCAAAAAATTCTCAATGAATATTACGAGGTACATTATTCTCAGAAACATGAAAATTTGAAGGAAATTGACCAATACTTGGAAGCACATTACCTTCCAAGACTTAGCCAGAATGAAGTGGAAATGTTGAACACACCTATATCAAGTTCTAAAATAGCATCAACTATACAAAAATCTCCCTTAAAAGAAAATCCCAGGACAAGATGGCTTCACATCAGAATTCTACCAAATCTTTAAAGAGGAACTAGTACCTATATTACTCAACCATTTCCAAAATGTAGAAAAAGAAGGAATACTATCCAACACATTCTATTCAGTAAACATCACCTTGATTCCCAAACCAGGAAAGACCCAACAAGAAAAAAAAAAACTATAGAACAATATCACTAATGAATATTGATGCAAAAATATTCAACAAGATCCTAACAAACAGAATCCAGCAGCACATCAAACAAACTATACAACATGACCAAGTGGGTTTTATCCTAGGATCTCAAGGCTGGTTTAATATACATAAATCTATAAATATAATTCAGCACATAAACAAACTAAAAAACAAAGACCATATGATTCTCTCAATTGATGCAGAAAAGCTTTTGATACTATCCAGCATCCTTCATGATCAGAATACTTAAGAAAATTGGTACAGAGGGACATTTCTTAAACTGATAGAGGCCATGTACAGCAAATCCACAGCCAATATCGTATTGAATGGAGTTAAATTAAAATCATTTCCACTGAGGTTAGGAACCAGGCAAGGTTGCCCATTGTTTCCACTGCTCTTTAACATTGTAATGGAAGTTTTAGTTATTGCAATTAGGGAATAAAGGTGATCAAGTGTATCCATATAGGGTCAGAAGAAATCAAACTTTCACTCTTCACAGATGATATATGATTGTCTATTTGGAAAACACCAAGGATTCTACTACAAAACTCTTAGAGGTGATCAAGAAATACAGTAGCATCTCAGATTGCAAAATCAACACTCATAAATCTGTAGCCTTCATATATACCACCAATAGCCAAGCTGAAAAAACAGTCAAGGGCTCTGTTCACAGTAGTGCCAAAGATGATGAAATATTTGGGAGTTTACCTAACAAAGGACATGAAAGATCTCTATAAAGAGAACTATGAAACTCTAAGAAAAGAAATAGCTGAAGATGTTAACAAATGGAAAAACATACCATGCTCATGGCTGGGAAGAATCAACATTGTTAAAAATCCATACTACCCAAAGCAATATACAATTTTAATGCAATCCCTATTAAAGCTCTACTGGCATACTTTAAAGATCTCAAAAAAACAATACTTAGTTTATATGGAATCAGAAAAAAACCTCAAATAACCAAGATTATACTCAGAAATGAAAATGAAGCAGGAAGAATTATGCTACCAGATCTCTGACTATACTATAAATTGATAGTGACCAAAACAGCATGGTACTGGCACAAAAACAGACAGTAGATGTATGGAACAGAATACAGAACCAAGAGATGAACCCAGCTATTACCATTATTTGATCTTTGACAAGCCAATTAAAAACATTCAGTGGGGAAAAGATTCCCTATTTAACAAATGGTGCTGGGTGAACTGGCTGGTGACCTGTAGAAGACTGAAACTAGACCCACACCTTTCACCATTAACTAAGACAGACTCTCACTGGATTAAAGATTTAAACTTAAGACATGAAACTATAAAAATACTAGAAGAAAGTGCAAGGAAAACTCTTCAAGTAATCGACCTGGGCAAATATTTTATGAGGAGGACTCCCCAGGCCATTGAAGCAGCATCAAAAATACACTACTGGGACCTGATCAAACTAAAAATCTTCTGATCAGCCAAGAACATAGTAAGTAAAGTAAGCAGACAGTCCTCAGAATGGGAAAAGATATTTGCCGGTTATGCCTCCAACAAAGGTTTAATAACAGAATCCACAGAGAACTCAAACATATGAGCAAGAAAGGAACAAGTGATCCCATCTCAGGATGGGCAAGGAATCTGAGGAAAAACTTCTCTGAAGAAGACAGGTGCACAGTCTACAAATACCTGAAAAAAATGCTCATCATCCTTAATCATTAGAGAAATGCAAATCAAAACTAGTTTGAGATATCACCTAACCTTGGTAAGATGAGTCCACATCACAAAATCCCAATACCAGAGATGTTGGCATGGATGTGGAGAAAAGGGAACACTTCTAAATTGCTGGTGGGAATGCAAACTAATACGTTCCTTTTGGAAAGATGTTTGGAGAATACTTAGAGATCTAAAAATATACCTCCCATTTGATCCTATAATTCCTTTACTAGGTATATATCCAGAAGACCAACAATCACATTATAACAGAGATATTTGTACCAGAATGTTTATTGTAGCCCAATTCATAATTGCTAAGTCATGGAAGAAGCCCAAGTGCCCCTCAATGCACAAATGGATTAATAAACTGTGGTATATGTACACCATGGAATATTATGCAGCCTTAAAGAAAGATGGAGACTTTACCTCTTTTGTGTTTACATGGATGGAGCTGGAACATATTCTTCTTAGCAAAGTATCTCAAGAATGGAAGAAGAAGTATCCAATGTACTCAGCCCTACTATGAAGCTAATCTATAGCTTTCATATAAAGGCTATAACCCAATTATACACAAGAATATGGGGCAAGGGGCAAGGGAGGGGAGGGGGGAGAATGGGTGGAGGGAGAGAAGGTAATTGGCGGGATCACACCTATGATACATCTTAGAAGGGTACAGGTGAAACTTACTAAATACAGAATATAAATGTTTAAACATAATAACTAAGAAAATGCCATGAAGGCTATGTTAACTAGTTTGATGAAAATATTTCAGATTATATATGAAACCAGCACATTGTACCCCATGATTGTGTTAATGTACACAGCTATGATTTAATAAAAAAGAAAAAAAGAAAACCTAACTCTTTAGAATACTCAAAGTTACCACCAAGAAAATTTGAAACTACATTTTTATTTATTTTTACAAAAAAAAATTGAACCATAAATGCTTCTCTGTTGCTTGAGTTTGCAGTGAGCAATTGATCTTTGCCATATTTCCATCCCAAAACACTAAGTCTTCTTAAAAGCTGAACCACATTCTTGGTATTCAGCCATCTCCCTGCAGGGTATTTGGATTGTCTCTAATTTTGCACTATCCTAGACACTCCTGAAGTAAACATCTAATTGGACACTTGTAGTAATGTTTCTTTATTATAAATCTCTAAAAGTAGAGCATTAGTTGAATACATATAATGAAATATTACTCAGCCTTTAAAAGAAAGAAAATGACAGATGCTACAATAAGATGAAACTTGAGAGCATTATGCTAAGTGAAATATTCCAGTCACAAAAAGAAAACTACTGTATGATTCCACTTTTATATGAGGTACCTCATCAAATTCACAGAGAAAAGGTAGAAGAGTGGCTGACAGAGACTAGGAGGAGGGGGTTAGTGTTCAGTGGGCACAATTTCCATTTTGCAAGGTGAAGAAGTTCTAGACATCTGTTGCACAACCATGTGAACATATTATACTTAATACTGAACTGTACACTTACAAATGATTAAGATGGTAAATTTCATGTCATTTGTATTTTACTAAAATCAAAACTAGTAACAAAAGCTTCCTCTCTCTCCATCTCTTTCCCTCTCTCTCTCTCTCTCCTCCTCCTTAATGCTGCTCTGCAGCATCCCCCACCAATAAAGACCTTTAAAAAAAAATAATAACAAAAAAGGGAAAGAATCCTCCCCAAAAAAAAGTGGAAATGCTGGATCCAAAAGACAGTCCATTTTTTATTGTAATAGATATTGTCAAACTGTCCTTAAGAAAGACTATATTGATTTTCACTGCTGTTACAGTGTGTAAGAAGGTTCTTGTCTCATAGCCTCTCCAACACAAGCATCAACATCTTTCTCCTCATCATGATTTGGTGATAGCAGATGGGAGAGAAGGAGCACAGAAACTGACATGCTCTATTTGATGTATAACAAAAGAATGTTCATCTGTTCAGCCCCTGTCAAATACTCAAGAGTAGCCACTGAGTAAACTCAGGTTGCAGCTATCTGCAGGGTAGGTGCAGATTTCTGTGGATGACTCCAAAAACACCAGAGTTATTCTGGTGCTTTTCCCCCATCCCACTCCCTAACCTTAAAATGATGACTCCAAAAATCACAGACTGGCCTACATATTTCCCTGAAACAGCTGTCCTGCAGAATTTCTAAAACTTGAGTTAAAAATAGTCTCAGTCTCTAAAACAAAGTTGGGTCCCTGGGAACAAAACCCTCTTAGAAATGTCCCCACCTCCATAAAGAGCACACAAAAGCTGACCCAGCATGGTCCCCAGAGCTCCTCTTTGCTTGTGACCCACTCCCTGCCATGGAAACAGAGCCCTGCCTGAAATCTTTTCCAATTCTCTGTCCATCAGTGGAGGGGAAGTTGGAAGGGAGGGAGATAATGCAATTACACCCTAGCTAACAGCTTGTGTCATTATGTCCATTTTATAAATTCCCAAATGGGCTCAGAGACTTAAAGTAAGGTGTCTGAATTCACAGTCAGTATGGGAAGCCAAATTTTAATCATAGGTCCCTCTCAAAAGATACTGTGGCAACAGCACCCTGCTCCCTATTGCTACCCTTCCCCCTAAACATTCTATCATATATTCAGGTCACATCATGTCTGAAGAGAAAGATGCACATGTCTTAAACAGAGAACATAGAACTCTTCCAAGCTTGGAGTTTGGCAGCACCAGGAGACAAGTTTCTAGACAACAACCCACCTCAAGACCTCCTGGTACCTTGCTGATGGCTTCCCCCTTCTTACTGAGGGGGAAACACATTTTCTTTGGTGGTGAGTGGGAGTGAGGATCAGCTGTCTAATGTTGTTGGCAGGCCTAGTTTCTCTGCTGCAGAAAGAAATGAAAGTCTATCAGGTTAAACAGAGAAGTTTCCAATGAACTCTAACATCAAGAGGGTGTTAGGTGGGGAGGTAGTGCCTCATGTCGCCTACCTGGCCTTTTGTTCTACAGTCAGATCTCTGAAGCAGAATTAGAAGGACCAGATCAGGGGAAGGCAGTCTCAATTGCCTAGAAAAAACAGTTGTGGCAGAAAGGAGAGCAGTTACCTTCTGTGTGTTGACTTAATCATCCTCTTAATCAAGACCCCAGGCACATATTTCTGGCAACTACACAGTATTGATCCAGAAACAGGCTCAAGGCATCCCAAACCCCAGATTAGCCTGCTGGAGAAGACTAGGGAAAATTTAATTTATTTTAGAGATTCCTGTCCTGCAAGGACCCTGAAAGAGACAGATGCATGAAGAGAAGAGTGGCACAATGCTGTGTTGTTAGCTAAAAATCATGCCTCAGATCTGCAGAAAAAGTACTATCCAAGGCCTCCTTCCAATCTCATTTCAGTATCCAGGATCCCCTCCCCAAATGGCCCTGAGCCTTTTCTTCACTGATGTACTGGGTCCAGAGGCAAGGAAGAAGAGTGTCTGGTTGGGGAAGAGGGTACAGATGTGGGGTGAGTTTGGATGTGTGGCTGAAATGCTCCCACACATAGCAGGGAGACCCTCTATGGTATAGAACATAGCAAAGACTAGGAAGAGAAGGTGTCAGGGAAGATGTCTCCATTTATGTCCTTACCCTACAAATTTCGGGGGTATGCCTGCCCTCATGTGACATGTGACTGGCAGTGGGCCAGAGGAAGCAGATTCTAGGAGTTGAGCAGAAAGAACCCTGTAACCTTGGTCAGAGGGACCCACTCTGACTGCAAGTTGTGCTGGCAACTGAGACTCAGCTGCCGTGAAGGCCTGCATAGCCAGCTCTGCCAAGTTCACAGGAGAGGCTACCAACATAACAAACACTTTGTTCCAAAGGTGGATTCTAGGATCCTCTTGGGGCAGTAGGGTCCTAGGCACTACTGTCCTAGGGTCTCCACCAAGCCAGGGAAAGAGGTGGATAAAGCCCTTTCTTTCCAAGGCAGACCATGTAATGCACATACATGGACTCCAATAGGGGGTTCTGCCCTGCCACCTCCCTGGTCAATGACCTTGTGCACCCTCTCACTTCACACATGTGTAAATCAGTGGTTATCACTCTACATTTTGGAGTATTGGTGTAAGACTGAGAGATCATATATGCAGCAAGCTTAGTAGTATCTGACATGCAGTAGGCTCTTGTTTGGGTTATCTATTGCCACATGACGAACCGCCCCCAAACTTAGCAGCATAATTCTGGGTCAGAAATTTGGCCAGATCTCAGCTTTAGGTGGTTCTGCTCCATTTGGCATCACCCTGGGTCACTGACTCAATCATATTCAGCTTGCACCTGGGCTGAAACATCCAAGAGGGCTTCACTCACACAGATGGTGCCTTGGGGCTCCTCCTACATGTGGCCCCTGCACATGGCTAGCTTGGATTTCTTCATGGCATGGTGACCTCAGAGTATTCAAATTCTCACGTGGCAGCTGGATTACTCCCAAAGCTGCCAGGCCTCTTAAAGTCTAGACCTAGAACTGGCAGTGTCACTTCTGCTGCATTCTATGAGCTAAAGCACATTGTAGGGGAGGGGAAACAGACTCCATTTATGAATAGATGAGTCGAGAGAGAGAGATAGCAGCCACCCTTGACATCTACCTAGCCCTTGACTCCTTACTCAGAATTTCTGTTCTTTTATTCTCTCATTGTCAAGGAAGTACCTAGGACTTTAGGCTCCCCAGGGGTGAGTTCAGGGATGAGGCAGGAGCCAGAGGGTGTCATGTCGTACCCAATAGGGGCCTGTACTCACCCTCATGGCAACATACTGGGGAGGCTCAGTGCTTCCTCTATAGAGACTGGACCAGATGCAGCAGGGTACTGGCCTTGCCAGCTCAGCAGGGAAGGAGGAAAAGTCCCCCCATCTCCTCAGGAACCCTGCCAGCTGGGACAGAGAGTGTGACCATGGCAGCCACAATGACCTGAAGGAGAAAAGGCCTCCCTTATTTTCTGCATACAACACAAGCCTCCCAATGTTTAAGAGACCCCAAAAAAGTAGAGGGTCTTCCCATAATGATTTAGGTAGAATTTTATACACACACACATTTATATGATATATATTTATCATATATGTATATTTATGTATCGTAAATGTATATTTATATGTGTCATATATGTATATTTATATATGTATATATACATACATATACATATATGATTAAATATATAAATCTCAAGAAAGCAAATTTCAGGTTTTATCCTATATACAGGGTGGCCATAAAGTTTTTCTGCGATTGCATATGAACTTTATGGCCACCCTGTATATAGGATAAAACCTGAAATTTGCTTTCTTGAGATTTAAGATTAGGTATTTTGTTGTTTTCCTGGGCCACATGAGTGGCCCCCTGTCTAAGCCTGAAGAGCCCTTTCTGAGAACTCCAGAGAGTGAGGTACAAGCCTTGTCCATCTCCTGACTTCTTGCCTCTCACATTTCCACAAACCAGGCACTCACCTGGCAGCACTGGACTTGGGAGATGCCAGAAAAGTCTGCTCCATAGCACTAGAGAAATTTGTCACTGATGCGTTCTGGCCAGGGTACTTGGTGACAATCGGTACCTATGAGCATTAATATTCCCCTTTTTCATATTATCCAAGAGCAGATGTAAGATAGAAGTCATACAGAGCTCTATGAGTCACACAGGTGGTCTTGCTGTGGTCAGCGTTAGCCAGGGTGCCCAGCAAACCTGGGGCTCATTTTGAACTGCAAGTGACTACTCCAGGAAAACTAAGGCAGATTGGCTTAGGAAAAGGTGACTTTCATTAACTTCAGCCCTAGATTTGTGATTCCTGCATGTGAACTACAACAATTGGAGTAGTGAAGGGTGAGAGCACTGAAGACAGAGTAAAGCTGGCAGCTTGAGAGCAGTGCTGTGCTGTCCTGTGCCATCCACTGGAAATGACTTTGGGAAGCTGCTCTGACCTGTCCTTGAGAGTGGGTGACAGTAGAACACACATAGGTTTCCTTCTGGAGCATTTCACATTCCTATAAGAAAACACTATTGCTGAAGACAAGTGGAAGATTGAAGGAAATGAGCTCTTTAAATGCCCAAGGACTGGCACACTCTATGTACCAATACTGAGCAAAAGTGATAGGCCCCGAGAAAGAATTGCTGGCATTTTCTGTTGACCTCAGTGCCTGAGTCCTTAGCAGAAAGTGTTGGCTGGCATCAGAAAACCCAGTTCCAAGCCTAAGTCCTACTCCAAACTAGCTCTGTAACTCAGGGTAAGTCATATATTCTGGGCCTCAGTGTCCCTAGCAGTGATTTGCTAAGATACTGAGATGCTAGCACAAAGCTTGGGATGCTGTTAACTCCCATGTCAGCTTTTGTCCTTTCTTCAATCATTGAAAAACTGGACTCCTGTCCCAGAGAGAATCTGAGGAGAAAAGGGCTCTTGACTAAGAATGATCCATTCAGAGTACGCATGTGTTAGTGGAAGGGAAGGAGGGAACAGCCACCAGAGGCATGAGGCCCTCTCCCTTTCCCTAGCAGGTCTCAAGAGAATCAATAAACAGCATTCTGAATAGGTAACTGTGATTGCCAGGAAGTGGGGTCAATGTCTAAGACAGTTAAGGAATATTTCTTCTAAATGATGGCTTTTTGGAAAATGAACTGTCCCTGAAAATTCACTCTCTGGACTGGAGACATGAATAGCACGTGCTTATCCATCAAATGAATATACAGGGGTGCCCATAAGTCAAGCTAGTGGGATGATCATGACAAAGCCTCAACTTTGAGGAACCCCCCTGTGCAGAAAATACCAGGTAGCCCTTTGAAAGGCCGGTTTACAAGGTTGGCCTTGTCTGACATTTGGAACTTAGATTTCAAGAGGGTTTCACCACTCCCAGAACTTACAGGATTGGCTCTTGGTGCCTAAATTGTTTTTATAAACAATTGTGGTTTATGTTTGTTTGCAGGACTTTGTTACCATGTATATGCTAGGTAGACATTGTTTGTGGGACTTTGATAACCATGTGTATGCTAGGTAGAAGATAACAATATGACCAGTCCCCAAGAAATCCTGAGCTCTAAGACTGCTGAGCTTCCCTGATTTGCAATATTTCACACAGCAAGTTTTCACAACTCACTGTTGGGGAATTAATACTGTCTTGTATGACTATGAAAAGGACCCTTGGAAGCTTGCACCTGGCATCCCCCAGGTTTGGTCCCCACACCCATTTTCTCTTTGCTGATTTTACTTGGCATTTCCCTATAATAAATCAGTCATGATTACAACTCATACTGAGTCCTGTGAGCCCTGTGAGTAAATTACTAAACCCGTGAGTGGTTTTGGGGATTACAGGTCAGGACCCCCAAAGCCCCTACAAATGGGACTGGGCTCCAGGACTTAGGTCATTAATGGAAATTATTGATCTTTCTGCTGCATCCCATTCTCCTATCCCAATCTCCACACCCATAGTCTTAGCAGCCTTACAAGTTGAGGAGATGGCTTCTTGTAGGTCATCTGCAGGTAGTGCTATTGAACAGTGCTGATATAGAAGGTGGTAGTGTCATCTATTCCAGATTCTGAGCCTCTTTAATCTTGAAGAATAGGACCAGATGCTTTGCTAGCAAAGACTCCAGTTGTCCCTGCCCACCCAACACAAGCAAACACTGACTTTATAGCACTAAGACCTGAGAGTATTCAAATCCATGGCAACAGTTTGCAGAACCACTCTGCATCAGGAAGCAAGGGATCTTAGACCAACTTCCCAAAAGTTGGTTTTATAAAGTGCTGCTACTACCCATGCAATGCACACTTCTATCTCTGACTGCTTTCTCACATTTCCTTTTCTCTCTTATACCAGATCCTGATGTCCTGAAGGTGGTGCTGTACTTAGGGAATCAATGTTGAATAGCTCTAACTTACCCCAGCTTACACAGCTCACTAGGGGATTCAATTCTAGGTCTCCTGCCTCCCAGAGCAACATTCCTTCTTAGGGGAAAGGCCTGGTACATTGCACAGACAAAAAATCTTATAGTCCAAACCTTCCATGCTCAGCAGCATCCTAATTGGAAAAAATAAGCACAAGGCAGCCCTCAAGAACACTTCAACCAGTTGTGAGTCCCTGGACTGAGTTTTATTTCTTTCCCTGGACTTCTCAGTTTCAGAAGGCACTGTAAACATCTGTCCTGGCCAGCATCAATCAGCTGACCAGAAGAAATCAGCTCCACAATTTACCCCTTTTATTCTGAGTAGAGATTTAAAATAAATACAACAGTAGCAACAGGTAAGAGAAATGATTTAACTTTATAAAAATGTAATAATACAGCAAGATTTGATTGTAGTTTTGTTTCTTTTTTGTTCTGTCAAGTTCATAAAAAAACTGAAATAAAAATTAGAAACATAACCTAATAAAAATCAGAAACAAACATTTTAAGGGAGCAGAGTCATTCAGAAAGACAATGAAAACCATAAGCAGCAAAAGCATCAGCAACGTGGGGGAAAAGGCAGTGGTTCTGTTGTAAGGACAAAATAATCAAAGACCAGCATTAATCTGGCCTTTCCCTATAAGGGACTACTAGGCTGAGTGAAGGGGTTGGGTAAGGGTGGCAGTGACTCTGAAGAAGCAAGAGAGCTTCCCAAGTAGGACCACACTGAAGGCTGCTGGCTCATTGGTAGAGGGCACAAGCAATGGCCTTCCACAGAAAGGCCCACAGCCTGGCCTCTACCCACTGAGCCAGCCACGTGGCAGTGATATACAGCCAAATCCTAAAGGATTGGCACTATAAGGGTGGCTTCCTCCTCTGTCTACTTGCTTTTAACTAACCTGTAGCTCTGCTGTTTATAATCCTACCATGGTGAGCTCAGTGGGTAAAAACTTGTCAGAATGTCAATCTAAGCTCTGGTGGCAAACTTGTCAGGGAAAACCAAGAAAACTAGACACATAAGGCTACACACAACATACTTTTCGGGATGTCTGCACCATAGCCAAGGCAGAGTTAGGGCCACCTTGGAGAGACATGCTGGGAATGCTCCCAGCAACATTCCCCAGCATTTCTCTCTAGGGAAATGACATTCAAAGGATGCTGGGCAAATTCTTGACTACATTCTGAGGTAGTCTAACCGTGACTTGCACAGGTTGCTAAGAATGGTCACATAAAAATAGAGGAAGAGAAGGCAGAAAAGTTGCCACAGGGAGAAAGGGTAAACATTCATAATGGAAATAACTACATTACAAATGTAGAAATAACCAGATTCAGCCTGGTATCAGGGGTTGCCCTGTTACCAGAGCTCACGTAGCCCCGAAAACACACAGCTCTTGTACTACTTAATGCTGCAGCCGTGTGGCAGGAAATGAGGGGTCTATAGAGGGATTTCCTGGCCCAGAGCAGCCGCAACTGTGAGCTGAGGGATAGGGATGTTCTAGGCCCCTACTACTGACTATGTCAGTTTGAGAATGAGCCAGAAAGCCTGGTGACTCTGAAATGAAAAGTCCCAATAGTCAACTACAACTTCTCTGATCTAAACATGTTTTGCAGGAGGAACTAATACTGTTAGACTTTACTTGGAAAACACTTAAGAGGTCCCAGCAATTGAGGGAGCAATCAGACTCTAAGCTACCATTGAAAGAAAAATTAAAAGAACAAAAAGCAAGGCTTTGTTGGACTCCCCTACTCATTTTTGTAATGCTAATTCACATTCTTTTTCTCTTCTAAGCACTCAAAATTCTAAATCAGGATGGAATATTCTGAAGGTTTAACAGGCAGCAGCTGTGTCATGTCCTGGATATTAGTATTTTCTCTGCTTTCCACATTTCCGTGAACGCCTTCTGGGACGGAGCTCACCAAAGTCTTCGATTTCATCTTCATAATCATCTTCCTGAACAATACCTGGGTAAAAAGCAAAAAACTGAAGGTGATTTTTTTTTTCACACTCCACTGTAAAATTTAACATTCTAGTAAAATGTAATGTCTCTGTAATCATTGTTTTAAATTAATTAAATAAAACTTTCCAGGGTACCAAAATGTATTTTCCTTTGAGTGCTGATGTTGCTTCTCCAGAAGAGCCAAAGAAAACACCTTTCTTCAGAATTAAGCTCTTTCATAGAACCAAAGAGCTTAATTGAAAGCTTATATGATAGTAAAGAAGTCAAACAAAACCTAAATTCAACCGCACACTCGAGTTGGTATACCAATTATCTTCCTTTTGAAATAAACACAAAATCACAGTCCCCAGAAGGAACTATATGCTAAATATTTTCTACTGGCATAGACATTTGCCAAGTTCCTTCAAGTTTTCCTTAGCTCTAGGGTCTGGATTTCCCCGAGGCATCCAGAGTCAATGAAATTCTTGGAGCAAGAAGAAATGTGGTTCCAACCAGGAAAGTGCAATAGAATAGGAAAGAGGGAAGAGATCTTGGAAACACAGAACTTGGCAAGATAATTCTCACTGCCAGAAAAGAAACCTGATTCACTCCACCCAAACTTTTAACCCTCTTTAGGAAAATGCAAGCAAGTTTCTCCAATGATTTTGTTTTATTCCAAAGTGTATCCTCAGGCCCAGAACATCACTGATACATACTAGACACTCAAATATCCACTGACTTAAATAACTCATGGACACAGTAAAATATATTTATCAAGGGATGATTTTATAATAATTTGCTTCTCCTTGGGAGTTACTGCATGGAGTATGCAGTGATAAACCCCAAGAAAAGTGGTGAGCATCAAGAGGTTTTAAACAACAGCTGTCAAAGTCAGATGGGAAAACTCAAGATATTAATGTTACTTACAATTTGACTCACTGGGGGTGACAATCCTAAACAGTGAGAGACTATTGACATCACTAGGCAGCCCCACTTTAGATTCACCTCAGAGCCAGCAGTCTCAAGAACCATAGCACCCAAAGTCTTAGCTGTCCCTGCAATAAAGGACTCCTTACCTTCCTCCTTTAAGCAGAGTTCTGTTTTCATCAGCCACTCCCGTGCATCCCTGACTGACAGGATCAGAATGTTGACCAGCCGAGTCATTGCCTCTTCCGCTACAGAAACCAAAGAATGGGCTTTGAGTGAGGAGGTGATTGCAGGGACTAAACACCATGTACTAGAGCCAAAGTCCCCATGTCCCAAGAGTTGGTCTCTGTGCTTTCCCTGAGGAGAACTCTCCTTACAAGGTAAGGGACCCAAAGTTGCCTTCTGCCACCACAAACAAACTACAATTAACTACATGCCATTACTGTTTGTCTGCAGAGACTGCCGACTGTATTCAAGTCATTGAACCTTAAAATGGAAAGAGTATCTGAATTGTAGAATATTTTAAAATATACAGTTTCACTGAGTGTTGCTAAGAAAAGCAGCTAGTAAGTAGAGGAAACCTGATTCTAAGACCACATTAAGAATTCTTAATATTAAAGACTGACACTGGGTGTCATTTAAGGACCCTCCTAAAAAGGAGACCAGCTTCACACTTCAACACCTTAGCCAAGAGCTTAGCACCTAGTAGGTATTCATGAAATCATTAAATGAATGAGTCAGGAGAGCCTTAATGAGTTTCAAGGCTTTAAAATTTAAACATTCTTCTGATATCCTCTTCATAGAATTAGCTAACTATTTTCTCATCTGTAGCACCTGGGGAAACTATCTCCACCAAAGATAATCACAAACTTATAATTGAGTAAGGGGTGGTCTTAACAATGAGCTTTTGCTGTAATTTGAAAATGTAAATTTCACAGTTACATTCTGCTAATGCCAAAATTCCATCATCCCCAAGTCAAAAGTCACTACAAAGAATTTAACTCTGACAAGCATTTTCAGACCTTCCCCATTTCCACAGGCTCTTACCACCAGCCCAGGCCTTCCGCCTATAGAGATCCTCTACCATATCGCAGACCCTTTTGATGTGCTCTTGGACCTTTCTCTGCAACATGTGGCTGTGCTCTTTAGAGCCCAGGTGACTGTGGATCCACACACTCTGTTCGATATCCTGAACCACCAATTTTCCTTCTTCAATGGCTGGGTCTACCTTCTCAAGGAAAAATTCTGAATATTTCTGGTAGGCCACTTGCTGCCTTCGGTGGCCTTCTAAATGGATATGCTGCTCATACGACTCACTGTTCCTCTCCCGACACTCCTTCCCTTCCAGCTCAGACCTGGAAAGGATCACACCCTCTGAAGCCACTCCTTCAAATGCTTTGCTGGGGCTGAAATAGTTCTCAGGGCTGTGGATGAACTTCACCCCACAGAGGTCACACTGAGTCCTATCCACATCAGCCCTTTTAAAGTTCCCAGCCCTGGGCTCCCTAGCCTCCTCCCTGATGTGCTCCATCTGGGTGCCCACCCTTCTCCTCCAGCTAATGCACAGAGACACCACCAGACATGCCCTCTTCAACTTCCGCTGGATGGAAGCCTTCCGCTGCTTCTGAGAAAGGATGGTGGCCAGGAGGTGGTCTCTGTCTTCTAATGCCAGCTCATCTGTCTCATCTTGACCAACCTCACACTCGGGTTCGGCTAAGTAGTCCATAGGATCCACACAGAGAAAGCGATTCAGTCTGACCTCCTCATGATAGAGGCCACGAACCATGGATCCTTTGGTCTGCATGCTATCCCATCGCCAGTGGCAGTCCATCAGGTACTCTTCATCCCGCTCAAAGAGCAGGTCCTGCAATGCCTCAGCCACAGACTTCACATTGACAGCCATCAACACCCGCCTCACCACCTTCAGGAGCCTCTCAGGAACTTGGTCTGGGAAGTCCATGTACATGAGCTCCAGCCTCATCTCAATCTCCTGAAAATGGCGGTATAAGAGAGGCTTGCAGGATGGCCGCAGGAACTCAGCATTCACTAGCATCACCAAGCACAGGACCACTGTCCGCTCTGCCTCACCTGAGACTACACAGTCTATTTCACTGAAGGCATCAAGTAGGACATTGAAATGAATATTCTCATAACCACATAGCACCTTGACAAGATAGGAGAGGTGGAACCGGAAATCCTGAATGGCTCTTGTCACATCCTTTGGTTTGTATTCCTGAATGGCAGAGAACACGTCCCCAAACTCCTTGTCCTTCTTGCTAAATAGGAACTCCCAGTAGTGCAAGAGTGCAATGTAACTCTTGGGGAGGCATAGGATGGCATTCTTCCAGAGGCGGGCCAGCACTACCCCACAGTGGATGAACTGGAACTCCAATAGGGCCACTGTGTTTCCAATGCTGGGAATGAGTGGTTCTTTGCACCTCTTGACAAGAACATTCATGAAACGGAAAAAGAGCCTCTTGTAGTCTTCTGGGTTTCTGTACACATAGAACTGGTCAATGCAATTCTCTAGCAGCCGAATGAAACACAGGTGGGTCTTCTCTGTACTTTCATCATCCTTGTTAGGTATGAGCATACCGTACTTCCCTTCTATTCCTTTCATCCTGCTGTCCCTATCCCTGCCCCTTTCTTCTTTTTCAGACTCTAGAGCTTTGAGCTCCCTGTTGTAATTGTCCTCCTCTTGGTGAAGCAGCTTTTCAAACTCCTCTGGATAATTGGAGGAAAGAAGGAAAGCTTGCATGGCACTCAGCCACAGGTCTGTGGATTCCCGACGGCTGCGTGCCCTTTCATTTTGAAACAGAAAGTAGACATACTCTTTCAAAGCAAACCTGTAGAACCGGAAGGATTTGTAATTTGGTTTGAGGATTTCTTTGCATGCCATGGGGTTTTCTGACAACACTCTCTGATGGAAATGCTTAGGGAAGAGGACATTCAGGAAGGATTTGCAAATGTCATACCTATCTGTAGACAAAATATAGTCAATTTCTTCAAGTTCTTGAGCTAAAATTTTAGGGAATACTTTTTTGGCTTCTAGAAGCAATCCATTAATTGCCACAAGGTGCATTTTTGACTGAACCAAACACTTAGCCTCACAACGCCGCAGAGGCCTGTGAAAACCTTCACAGTTTTCCTCTTCACATTTCAAGCCTATAAGAAACCTTGTGCAGACTGCTGGATAAGTCTTTCCAAGCAAGTTCTGTGTAATCTGACACAACCTGCTTAAAAGGTGTTTATTTAGGGCTAATTTCACCTGGTCAGTCATTATCAAGAAATGATCTTTTGTTTTCTTCTCTCTCAAGTTTAAATCCAGGTCAAAAATTATTCTTAAAATGGGCCCAGGGTCATTTTGAGCTATCTGGCAATACTTGGCATCCACCTGGGAAATCCCAAAAAACTCAAAGCAAGATTTGACCATTTCTTTCTCAGCATTGTTAGTCACTCTTTTTAGGGCCCTGACCAGATTGAGAAGGACTTCCAAGCCCCCCGGAGCCAAGGCCAGAACCTTCTCAGGCTCAGCCTCACACTGGGTGGCTGCTTCATAGAGTGCTTCCACCACTCCAGCTGAGTGATTGAGGGTGTCGAACTTGAAAAAGGCATCCTTGAGTTTCTGAAAGTCTCTCAGGATTACTCCCTGCAGGAATTGGGCCTCTGCAATACCAGACAACTGGCTGGTTTGATAGCAGAGGTCAAGTGCTTCTTTCAGAATGGCCTTGGTATGTTCCACATCAGAATCCCTGGCCACATTGAGGCGGGCAGCTCCCAGCAGGCACGAGGCCTGAAAGTCCTTGTCAGCAGTAAGTCTAGCAGCCTCCAGGAGGCAACCATGTTGCTTCATCAGCAGAGCAGCATCTTCCCTCCGACCTTCCCTGTTTAGCAACTCTGCAGCTTCTGCTAGGCATTTCCGAGACTTTAGGAACACTAGTTGGTCATCTATGTCTAGCTTTGAGAGGACAGCCATCATTTCCTTTATCTTATTTGCACTCAGGTACTTTGCTGCAGCTTCTAAGTAAAACTGACTGGCAGAATAAGAGAGCTTAGAAATGGGAAGAGCTTTAGTCTTTAGTATTTCTTCATACCTGCAAAGACAGAGGACACAAATGTCAACTTACTATCATCCAACTAGTAGAAAATTTCCTCCAATATACATGCTGGAGCAACTTAAATAAAACTCCCATATGTAGATATTGCAAAATAAGACCAAAACTTGTTAAGCATTCAAGCATTTTTCTAAATGCCCCATTTTATACTGTTATCAGTATAATAATAATATATAATAAAGTCTTTATTCTTTAATCTGGCATTAGTGTGCTTAATGAAATATAGTAGAGAAGCAATATAAGCAAGTGGGAGTTAAGTAGGAAAGTAAATCTATAAAGCTAATTTTATGCATAGTCAAAATTACCCTTGAAAAAACTCCACACTCTCATAAAACCCAAGTATCATTTTTGGAATATAACTGTTATACTTGATATGTGATTAATGGAAAAGGCTGGAATAGGAACCGTACACACATTAATGACTACATTAGTTTTCCCTTTACTATCCCACTTGCAACTCTTCTCTTTTGCCAGGTGTACATGTGGCTGGATTTGTGAGATTAGCGAAACTCTGAAGGGTTTCCCTTTATTCTGCTGAACAAAGTCAGTAAGTATATCCTGTTGTATACACACTCGTAACATACCCTCTTCTCTTTCAACCCCCTCCACTCATGACACTCTGTCAAAACCTATTATCTAGAGAGTGGAAAACATAGTCTTGCTCTCAAGGTACACCTAACTCAGAACCAAGACCACCACTCAAATGGAAAGCCACTTCAGAAGTGTCAGGGCACCACCACCCATGACAATGTGCCCCCAGAGAGAAGTGGGAGGAATGGAAGGAGAATGGATAGAATCAAACCACCTACTTTTCCACTGCAATAGCAGCTTCTTCAAAAAGCTCCTCTTGGCAGTACATTTTGAGTGCTAAATCAAATTCTTGAATTTGCTCAAAGCATCTGGAAGCATCTTTATAGCATTGGCTTCGCTTATAGAAATATGCAGCATCTCTTATCTAGGATGGAGTAAAAAATTACTTTTAGGGTATTTGTAACATAACTCTAATCTTTTTTTTTTTCTTTCTGCCACAATGCTCGGCTATTTTTTGTTGCAGTTTGGCTGGGACCTGGTTCAAACCTGCTACCCTCAGTATATATGGGGCCGGCATCCTACCCACTGAGCCACAGGCGTAGACCCATAACGCTAATCTTAAAAATAAACCAATACCACAAATAATAAAGAAATGGTTGCATGCTATTTATTAGAATCCAGTTAAAAACTCTAAAACATAGATAATATTAGGAAAGGTAATTTATACAGAGAAAAAAATAGGGTAAATCCCAACCTTACACCATACAGAAAGGTAAGCCCCAGGTGAATTAAAGATCTAAATATGACAACCATTGAGGGAAAATGTATGAGGATATCTTTGTGACCGTGAGGAACACTTAAGTGGATGGAGTCTTCATTTAATTCCTTCAACAAATAAAGTCTTCAAAAAATACCCTAAGCACAAATTTCAGGAGAAAAATTGGTAGATTTGATTACATCAAAACTGTTCAACAAACTGAACATGAAATAAAGTTACTAGAAGACATCTAGATCAGCCAAGAGAACTTTCTGTGAAGATGGAATGTTCTATATCTGTGCTATCCAATCTGCTAGCCACAAATCACACCTGAATATTCATTTTTAATTTCATTTAATTTAATTAATTTAAAGTTAATGAGTCACAAGTGGCTAGTAGCTACCACATGGGACCGGGAAGTTCAGTATATAAGAAGGATTTGGCTTGGCGCCAGTGGCTCAATGGGCTAAGGTGCCAGCCACATACACCTGAGCTAGTGGGTTCGAATCCAGCCCGGGCCCACCAAACAACAATGATGGCTACAGCCAAAAAATGGCCAAGCATTGTGGCGAGTGCCTGTAGTCCCAGCTACTTGGGAGGCGGAGGCAGGAGACTCGCTTGAGCCCAGGAAATGGAGGTTGCTGTGAGCTGTGATGCCACAGCACTCTACCCAGGGTGACAGCTTGAGGCTCTGTCTCAAAAAAAAAAAAAGCACCTGTGTGGCTCAGTGAGTTGGGCGCTGGCCCCATATACCGAGGGTGGTGGGTTCAAACCCAGCCGTGGCCAAAATGCAACAACAAAAAAATAGCCGGGCATTATGTTGGGCGCCTGTAGTCCTAGCTACTTGGGAGGCTGAGACAAGAGTATTGCCTGAGCCCAAGAGCTGGAGGTTGCCGTAAGCTGTGTGACACCACGGCACTCTACCGAGGGTGACAAAGTGAGACTCTGTCTCTTAAAAAAAAAAAAAAAAGTGAAAGGGGTATGAAGAGTCTGTTTTTGCTTTTCAACAATGTAGAGAAGACTTCCTCCTTCTACCTTTCTTCTTCCTCCTTTCCCCTTCATTTCCTTTCCTTTCCTTTTTTTTGAGACAGAGACTGTCTCCCTGGGTTAAGTGCCATGGTATTATCATACCTCATAGCAACCTCAAACTCTTGGGATCAAGAGTCCGCTTGATCAAGAGTCCATCAGTTTTTCTATTTTTAGTAGAGATGGGGTCTCACTCTTGCTCAGGCTGGTCTTGAACTCCTTATTTATTATTAATATATATTTTGTGGATGAATAACATTTATATTCACACAAAATAAATAAGTCTTAAATTTTACCTGTGACTCATACAAAGAATTAAAAAAACAATAAATATTGTTTGCAAATTGTAGTCATGTTAATAGTCACAGAAAAGCTGAGTTGCACCATCAGGCCCATAAGAAGAAAATAAAATTTGCTGGTACTAAACCTGTAATATTTAATAGAGAACATTCTAAACATCAAGATCTCTCAAATAGATTATTTCATCAGTTGCCACATTTTCTTTCCTTTGTATTTATGCCTTGTCTTTACTTTTTGTTTACCTTCGAGTTTCCAATTGCCTTTTTTTTCCTGATTGAAAAAAGAAGCATCTACTTTCATCTTATGACTTAGATCGTTTAGCTTCATAGTCATACTGGTTGTTATAGGGAAGTGACGTTAATCTTGACACATTTTTCTCTAATTCCTCAGAGGTTCTGTTCTAATTTCAAGGCCTACTACGATTTCATTAAAGTCCTAAGTAAATCCTTCTTTCATCCCATGTCATCCTCTTTCTTAAAGTCTTTTTTAATTTTGCTATAAAGCATCCTTGGTAATGTTTTCAGAAGGAGTGCATAAAAATTGAACTTTTATAAGTTCTTACATATCTAAAATATTTTGCCCAGCTGTTCTTCAGACAGTTCTTCAAGTACTCACCTTCCTACCCTTGCTGTCCTTATTCTCAAATTCTGTGCTATCCTGTGTGGTAGCCACATGTGTCTGTTGAGCACTTTAAATCTGGCTCAACCTAATTGAGATGTGCTGTTATTAATAGAACACATACTAGATTTTAAAAACTTAGTACAAAAGAAAAGAAAATACATATCTCATTTTTTTATATTTTTATATGTTGAAAAGATTTTATTTTAGATATTAAATATATTAAAATTAACTTCACAGGTGGCACCTCCCAACTCAATGGGTAGGGCGCTGGCCCCATATAGCAAGGGTGGCAGGTTTGAACCCGGCCCGGGCCAAACTGCAACCCCCCTCAAAAAAAAAATTAATTTCACTTACTTTCTTTTACTTTTTAAATGTGACTACTAGTAATTTTAAGATCAAATGTGCTTCATACTACGTTTCTGTTGGACAGTGCTACTTGCTACTCAGCAAGTAGCAGCATTGGCTACTGTGTGTAGCCTCTTTCCACGTTCTACAAACTGGCTCCCTTGAATAGCATTATTTGTAGATACACTGACATTTTTGTACATCAGCAATGTAGTACTTCTACCAATATAAAAAAATCCCATCTACATTCTGTCTTTTGAAAAGTGTTACAAATTTCTAGTCCTCAGTTCCCTTTATTCTCTCCTCTTTCCACCCTAAATATAGCTATGACTTTGTCCCTTCTTATACTACTTTGGAAGTTCCTTGGGATTTAAAAGGAAGGAGAGGCAAACATTATGTTCAGTCTTTCGAGAGGGAAACAGAAAGAAAATGTTACTGGTTTTTCTCCACTATTTTTTTTTTTTTTTTTTGAGACAGAGCCTCAAGCTGTCACCTGGATAGAGTGCTGTGGCATCACAGCTTACAGCAACCTCCAATTCCTGGGCTTAAGCGAGTCTCTTGCCTCCGCCTCCCAAGTAGCTGGGACTACAGGCTCCCACCACAATGCCCAGCCATTTTTTTGTTGCAGCCGTCATTGTTGTTTGGCGGGTCTGGGCTGGATTCAAACCCGCCAGCTCAGGTGTACATGGCTGGCACCTTAGCCCGTTGAGCCACAGGCACTGAGCCTTCTCCACTATTTTGAACAAAGTATGACAGTCATCTTCATATATAAGTTCGTCTATATCCCCAGATACTTTCTTGCTAAAGATACATTGGTCCACATTATATGAGTTTCTTAAAGCTCTTGATACACATATTAACAAATTGATTTCCCCAAAAGTACTAATTTATGTTTTCAGTGGTTATTCAATAAAAGATGGGATCAGTTACCCAAGAGGTACCTACATTCACTTCTGAACCTATTTATGTGCTGACCTTTTTGTTTTAGCTTCTTTGGGAAATGTGGCGTCTTTTCTGAATCACTTAATTTTTCTGAGGCTTCATTTTTTTTTTTTTAATTTGTACAGTTGTAATAGTCATATCCTGAAATAATGTATAGGTTATGTTTTCATTAATTCATTTTACCAAGTGTTTGAGAGCCCCCTGCTTATACTAAGTACATGTGCTATACTAGGGGATGTCTGAATAATATGGACCCTGACCTCAGAATTAATTTCTTTTGAAAGGAATAGAGTGGGAAGATTAAGACACATTCATAAGAAGCTGCTACACAAGTCTTTTTGTGATATGTAACAAAAGGTAAAGAGTGTTGAAGGGGTGTAGATGAGGGAGGGCTTGCATTCCATTCAAAAGGTCAAGGACAAAACACTGGAGGAGGTGGCATTTGAGGTAGGCCTTGAAGGAGGAGTATAAATTCAACTTTAGGGGTAAAGTGGAGCTGATGAGGTGTGAGGATGATCTTGAGAAAAGAAAGGAGGATGGGGGTGACTTCCTCAGTTAGTAACATTCACTAGAGTGAAAGCAAAAGACAAGGAACTGAAATTGTAGGGCAATTTTTTTTCTGTTCTCTGAGAGTACTTATTTGTATGTACCACAGGAAGAGATCCTCCATATATTTATTTCTTCTGTACTTCAATAGGGAAAGCAGAGAGAAATCGTTTCACTCCCTGTTGGCTCTGTCCAAAATTTGTTAGACAAAGTTTGTCCTTATCCATAGGCCTAAGAAAACAATATACATTGGCCTATCTCTCCCTTCCACAGAAGCTGGAGGTTCTGAGGCATATTTAAACAGCTCTAAGACTGTTTCACATTGCACTTATCCATTCAGGCAATAACTTGGATCAGAAATTTGGGGAAAGAAGATTTTTTTTTTTTTCTTTTTGAGACAGAGCTTCAAGCTGTCACCCTGGATAGAGTGCTGTGGCATCACAGCTCACAGGAACCTCCAATTCCTGGGCTCAAGCAAGTCTCCTGCCTCTGCCTCCCAAGTAGCTGGAACTGCAGGCGCCCACCACAACGCCTGGCCATTTTTTGGCTGCAGCCGTCATTGTTGTTTGGCAGGTCCAGGCTGGATTCCAACCTGCCAGCTCAGGTGTATGTGGCTGGCTAGCCTGTTGAGCCACAGGCGCCGAGCTAAGAAGAAGATCTGTAAAGAGAAGAATAGCTGAGACCAAGGACAAGCTGGCAGTAAAAAGGGAGCAGTGAGGGAATGAGACCTTTGGTAACTTTATACAAAAGTGAGTTTTGTGAAACAAAGACAGGGATCCTGTTTTTCACCCATCTTTCTGTTCTTCTCCCTTCTGGGAGTTCTCTGCTTTCTCAACATTATAGGCTGTTTGGAAACTTAAAGATGTTTTCTGACAGTTAGAACTATTTTGGGTAGCATGCTTCCCACTACTATGCCCAGTATTTTTTGTTTTATTAAATTTGTTTTTATTTTAATAGATTTGGGAGGTTGCAAGTTAAATTCAAATATGTATATGTTATATAGTGGTAGAATCTGGACTTCTGGTGTACCTATCACCCAAGTAATGTACATTGTACCCTTGTCCAGTGTCCATATACCATTCTGTGTGTCCTGTTTAAACACAGTTTAGTTCTCACTTATAAGTGAGAACATGCTTTTGTGTTCCCTGGTTACTTCACTTAGAATAATGGCCTCCAGTTTCGTCCAAGTTGCTACAAAAGATGTTATTTTATTCTCTCTTATCACTGAGTAGTACTTACACCCATAACAAAAGTTGAATATACATCACGTTGAGCACCTCTTGTAACTGCAGAAGTCAAACATGACTTGAGTATTGCAAATTTAATAGTTTCTTCCTTTCTTAAAATGTGTATGTATTTTGGGGGGCACCCTTTGTATACTGCCAAGTTTATTTCATCCTAGGCAACATTCAAGGATTCTTTCTCATTCTTGTTGCCTATGGAGCAGTGGTTCTCAATCTTCCTAAGGTTGCGACCCTTTAATACAGTTCCTCATGTTGTGGTGACCCCAACCATAATATTATTTTCATTGCTACTTCCTATCTGTAATTTTGCTACTGTTATGAACTGTTTTTGTTTGTTTGTTTGTTTGTTTGTTTGTTTGTTTGAGACAGAGCCTCAAGCTGTTGCCCTGGGTAGAGTATCATGGCATTACAGCTCACAGCAACCTCCAATTCCTGGGCTCAAGCGAGTCTCCTGCCTCGGCCTCCCAAGTAGCTGGGACTACAGGAGCCTGCCACAATGCCTGGCTATTTTTTTTGTTTTGGTTGCAGCCGTCATTGTTGTTTGGCGGGCCCAGGCTGGATTCGAACCCGCCAGCTCAGGTGTACGTGGCTGGCGCCTTAGCCCACTGAGCCACAGGCCCCGAGCCTACTATTATGAATTGTAATGTAAATATCTGATATGCAGGAGACCCCCAAAAGGGTCATGACCCACATGTTGAGAACCACTGCTATAAAGTGAAGTCAAACTCCTATGATTCAAGGTGACCCCAGCTCCGGTAAAGGATCCAGCTCAGATTTATACCGTTTACTTTCCATTATACCCTATTTCTTTAACTTTGAGTCTGTGGCTCATCTCTCATCCACTTCTTCTAACGAAAGTATCTGCTTAATTTATTCTTTCAGCAAACATTTATTCAAAGTTATATGTCTTTTCTTCAGTAAACTTTTATCAAGCTGTTTCTCAGCTCAGCTATGTTTTAGGCCTTATTTTAGAGCCTATGAATAGAGAAATAAGAAAGAGGATAATGGTAGTAAATGGAAAATGACCATAAGATATATTTGGGGATTCAGTATAGCATACTAAATATAGGTGTGACAGGAGGTACCCATTTACTCTCCTTGAATAATCGTTGCCTTTGAATATGCTAAGCAGATACTGGGATTAAGGCTTAGGTAGCATTTAAAATCAGTTTAGTTATTTTGTCAAATGCAGGTGATGAAAGAAGCAGCATCATGGTCCTGAGCCAGGGTCATCAGCTATAGGACTGCTGATGGTTTCTTAAAAGATATGACTTAAGACCAGGTGTGGTGGTGGCTCGTGTCTATAATCCTAGCATGCTCGGAGGCTGATGCTGGCGGATTGCCTGAGCCAGAGTGAGACCTCATCTCTAAAAATAGCCAGGTGTTGTGGTGGGCACCTGTAGTCCTAGCTACTCAGGAGGCTGAGGCAAGAAGATAGCTTGAGCCCAAGAGCTTGAGGTCGCTGTGAGCTATGAGGCCATGGTACTCTACTGAGGGTAACAATGTAAGCCTGTGTCTCAAAAAAAGAAAAGATATGGCCAAATGCAGTGGCTCATGCCTGTAATCCCAGCATTCTGGGGACCAAGGCAGGAGGATGACCTGAATGAAGCCAGCAGTTGGAGTCCAATCTGGGTAACAGAGTGAGACCCTATCTCTGCAGAAAATTTAAAAATTAGCTAGGCATGGTGGTACGTGCCTATAGTCCCAGCTATTTGAGGGCTCTGGAAGGAAGATTACTTGAGCCCAGGAGTTCGGGGCTTTAGTGAGCTATGAGACATAATAGTACCATTGCACTCCAGCCAGGATGACAGAGTTAAACCCTTCATCCTGGTTTTACCTAATATCACTCTTGGGGTCAGTCTCATAGGGTCCTTTCCCTTATTTTTTTTTTTCAAACTTCATTCAAATTAATATGAGGGTACAATATTTAGGTTACATTGTTCTCACTTCCAGGGCAACATTCCATTTGTAGAAGAGCCCCTCACCCAGGGAGCATGTTATACACCCTCACAATGTGCACATTAGGTGAGATCCCGCTTCATCTTTTATTTTTATTTCTTGTAGAATATAAAAGTGTAAGTTTATTTTACATTAGAGAAAGGGAAGATCCTGGGGAGAAGAGATGTAAAAGAGAGAGGGAAGAGAGTAGAAAGCAGTGAGTGAGAGAAGTGAAGATGGGGGAAGAGAAAAGGAGCGAGAGAATGGTGTGGTATCCCAAAGAAAGAAAGAATGCCAGCCAGGTCCTTTTCTTGAAATGATGACTCCCAAAGAACAGATACTTGGAAACTGCCATATGCTAGTCTACCGCATTGGCTCAGTTACCTTTCCTTAAATGAGCCGTGTCATTTCCTGTGTCCATGCTGTTGCTCTCCAGTATGATGAGAAAAGGGAGATTGGAAGCGAGATACCGGTTTGAGACCTTGGTCCATCTCTTATTCATTCTGTAACCTTGGGCAGATTTCTTAAACTGGTTAAAGGCTTTGAGAGATATAGATTTTCCTAGGGTCATTTGTTTTAAGGTATGAATGAGAATTTTTGTGGAAGTGTTTAACATAGTAGCTATCACATGCTAACTAAGTACCCATTATTCTTTCACTTTTTGGAGGCACTTTCGTTTACTCCCCACTCCGCCTTGTTAAAATCCTGTCAATCCTTTTTATTTTATTTTATTTTATTTTTTACCTTTTTTTGTTTGTTTTGAGATAGAGTCTTGCTTCATTACTCAGGCTGGAGAACAATTTCACGATCATAGCTCACTGCAGCCTTGAACTCCCATGCTTAAGTGATCCTGGGACTACAGGTGCATGTCACCACACCTGGCTAGTTTTGTTGTTTTTTTTTTTTTTTTTTTTTTTTTTTTGAAAGATTCAAAAGCTTACCCCCTGGATAGATTGCCATGGCAAAAAAGAAAAAACCAACCACCAAAACCAAGGCTTAAGATATAATATTTGCAACACCCACAAAGGTAAA
>CAUYON010094502.1:0-61870 GCA_963573935.1 Arctocebus calabarensis | reverse complement strand
AAAAAAATAGCTGGGCGCTGTGGCAGGCACCTGTAGTCCCAGCTACTAGGGAGGCTGAGGCAAGAGAATCGCTTAAGCCCAAGAGCTGGAGGTTGCTGTGAGCAGTGTGACGCCACGGCACTCTACCCAGGGCGATAAAGTGAGACCCTGTCTCTACAAAAAAAAAAAAAAAAAGACCTGAATAAAGTGGCTCTTTAATATGTAAAGACCCAGGGGAAGGGGTTAGGTGGAAGGAATACAGAAAAATAAAACAACAAAAAAACTTAGAAATTCTTTGAAGTTAAGGAATAAAATAGTGAAGATGGGATAATAATATCAAGAAAGAATAAAGAGGTTTCAGGTCTAAGAGAAAATTAGAAGAGGTTCATTTTTATAAGATACCCAATAGCTTCCGCTGAAGGAAAAGACACAAAAATCATTTGGCCTGTCAGGAGGACAGCTGTTAGTGGGCAGCCTGTTCATTACGTCTGCAAACAGCTCAGGAAGTAAATGACAGCAGGCATGAAGGATTATGTGATTTACATGTCCCAGAGAGAGGAGGCTTGTGCACCACTCTAATAAATGAAATATATGTCATGATAATAACTAGTATGATGATCATAGGTTAACTTATGTTAATTTGGATACTTACCATGAAAAATGCATATTTAAAATAGGACAACCTCTGGTTGTTTTCTAAAGTATCTTTCACTTTTTAAATAAAAGTCTTATTGAGGACTTTTAACTTTCTGCCTAAATAAGTCTTTAGTTATAAAATTGCAGTCAATAAGAACATGCTGCACTTGAATTATGGAGGAAATCAGGTTAGAGGTAGTATGTTTATGTCTGTCTATGGCTTTTAAAATTTTGGTAAAGATACCATTTCTGCCCATAGCATACTGTCTTGACAGGAGAGTAAAGTAATGATGACTTTAAGTGATGATCATCTTGTAAAATGTTTAGATTTATTGTGTGCTGGTGGCAATTTGTAAAGCAGAAATACTCAGTTGGAAATTTAAGCCAAATAGGTTATGTTTATATCTACTACATGGAGGACATATTATTTGGGTACCTACAATATGAAAGATACCCTGCTAGATGTTTGATGGGTTACAAAGATAACTACAACATAAATGTTGTCTCAAAA
Organism: Arctocebus calabarensis; assembly: GCA_963573935.1. Classification (NCBI taxonomy): domain Eukaryota; kingdom Metazoa; phylum Chordata; class Mammalia; order Primates; family Lorisidae; genus Arctocebus; species Arctocebus calabarensis. The sequence continues at coordinate 60,744 of CAUYON010094502.1, read as the reverse complement.
TGATTATAGAGTAATAGATTAGACAATGCTTATATAAGAGAATATGGTGTGGGGCCAGCAGATAAGAGCTGTGAGAGATGAGAACAAATATGGACTTCACAGTAGATAATGCTCATTTTCAGTGAATGAGATAAAGGAAAACTTGATGGGAAAAATGACATTTGAACTCGGTCTACAAGGATGGGTATCCTTTAAATAGAGAGAGGACATGACGGAGGGGAATGATTTGAGCCATTGCTTGGGGCCACAAAGTTACAGGGTATGTTTGGGGAATGAAGAATAAATCTAGTTTAACTACAGTGGTAGAGAAGAGCGGTCAATGAGGTTGGGAATAAATCACCATGGAACTTTTGAAAGACAGACTGTATGAAGTGCATTGTTTCAATTTTAAGAAAATCAGTAGACAGGTCCCTCTGATTCCCCCATGCAAACTTCAGCTTGCTGGGCTTATCAGGGTTAAAGGGAAGGCTTCCTTTACTTCTGTCTGCACAGATTTTTCATTTCTTCATTTTTGTGTATCTCAAAACTTTCACAATGACTCGTAAAACGAAATTAAATATTTGTTAGATATGGAGTCTTCCCCCAACCAGAAAAAGGGAAATGAAAGTTGTGTATAAAAAGAATCTGTTCTGTTTCTATGAAAAGTAAGTCTGTGTAGGACTTATTCACATGAGTCTCTCTTAATTGTTTGATTAAAATTAAACTCCCATATAATTTTATGGACATATATTCTGTTTTTTCCATGATGGGAATAAGGAGACTGCATTCAGATGGTCACTATGTTTGTGTTAGTGGCCTCAATAGTAAATTACTAAGCAGAAGTTAAACCTTGTCTTCTGATTCCAAACCAATTCTCTCATGGTGGGACAAAGAGGAAGTGCTGTGGGGTCAAAGGAAGAAACTCTTACCATCAATAGGAGATACTGTAGTTAGCTTCATGAAAGCAGAAGATTTGAGCTGGAAATGTGCAGCTTAAATAAGAATTTGGGCACACATGATAAACATGGAGGGAGCTGGGAAAGTAAAAGCAGGCAGAAGAGCTCACTAGCTGGGGAAAGAAAGGCACTCCTTAATGACCTGGTGACCTTGGAGAAAGTATTTATCCTTTCTGTTATAATGACACAAAAAATGATGTTCTTTGCTAGACACACTGAGTTATTAACAGCAAATTTTTATGAGGAAGTATTCTCAAATATATTTTGTGCTTTTTGAAGTTGCGGGATATTGTAACACAGAAAATATTTTAAAGAAAATTGGCCTTTAAAATTTACTGATGTTGTTTTCTACATAGATACAGTGGTGGCTTCTGAACGAAATGTGTGAATCTAAACACATTTTATCAATAGTATTAGTGAGACCATTGCATTTTAACTTTTGTTTGTTTTTTTTCCCCGTAAGAAAAATCTGTGATCAGAACTCTAGAAAAGCATCCTTCCTCATCCTGTCCACCAAAATGGTCAGTTCCTCCAACTCCAAATTGCCTGATGGTCAGAGTTAGGAAGGTGGAGCTTTACATAGAGGCTGCAACCTTCTGTTCCAGACATTAAATCTGGGGGGAAGCTACCACTGCTAAATTATTCTATGTATCTATGAGAAAGTGAATCTCCATGCTTCTTCTGAAAAGGAAATAGCACTCTGGGTCAGTTTGCTCTCAAGTATTTAAATTGAGTAAACAGTTTTTTCATGAAAAATAGGGACAGAGACTGGATATTTTTAGCCTTCAATTGATGTGAATTTATTTTCAGTTGGATGTTTATATGCAAGTAATTATCTACATTGTTACTTTTGAGGTTTATGGGTGAAGCAGGACAATAATTTCTTTCATCACTCACTGAAAAAACTAGAAGATTTTTCTCTGATGTTTTTTATCAACACATCAGAATTATGATTGTACTTTCTAGTGACCATCCTGACTCGTAAACAACTACCGGGTCTTGGGAGGAAGAACTAGAGAAGTAACTGTACTAAGCCACAAGCTTTAGGGAAGGGAACATGTTTACTCCCTTAAGTATAAATTCACCAACCTGCCTCCTGCCCCTGCCACACCTGAGCACCTTTGACAACCCAATCATTTACGCAGAGAGGATGCCCTTAAATTAACTATTTTTCCTGAGGCCGTCAAGATGTGTGCAATTCACAACAAACCTTAAGAATCTACTGGCCCCAAGCCTAGGTGTTTGATTCCCAGAGCCTCTCTCTGTTCTTGCTGGTCCATTAATGGAAGAAAATCTCTATAATACAGGTTCTCTCTAACACAGATACTGAACATTTGCTTTCTGATTAGTGACAAAAGCATTTTTATTGTTGTTTTTGCTGATTTGTCTCTTTTGGTTTGTAGCCTCAAGCAAGATCGATTTAGGGACAGGTCTTTAAAGGCTTGTTCCTAATGTTTGATGATTCTCCCACTTGTAAGACATTTTCTAATGTATGAAAAAAGACTTGACATTTTTCAAGATGTTGATAACAAAGCAGGTGTTAGTGATGAAAATAGATCTAGGAGGGTCTTTTGTTTTCGTTATTAGTTTTTTTCAGTAATTATGGCCCATATATGAATCAGTCTTTTAGCTAAAACCAGATATTTTATTTAACAAAAACAAGGGCACCTTTCAGGAGCTAAAAAATCCAAAATATGAATGTCACAATCCCCTTGACTTGCATATAAACCTTCTTCACTCACTAAAAAAATGAAACAAGGCCAGGCGCGGTGGCTCATGCCCATGATCTTATCGCTTTTGGAGGCTAAGGTGGGTGGATTGCTTGAGCACAGGAGTTCCAGACCAGCCTGGGCAAGAGGGAGACCCCATCTGTACTAAAAATAGAAAAATTAGCTGGGTGTTGTGCTGGATGCTTCTCCTCCCAGGTACTTGGGTGGCTGAGGCAAGAGGAAAAATTGAGCCCAAGAGTTTGACATTGTTAGTTGGGATGACCCTCTGGCGCGCTATCCAAGGCAACAAAGTGAGACTCTGTCATAAAATAAAATAGAGTAAAGTAAAGTAAAAAGTAAAGTAAAGGTAAAGTAAAGGTAAAGTAAACGTAAAGTAAAGTAAAGTAAAATAAAATAAATGACTGAAATTCTTCAGTTGGGTAAAATGACTTAAATGGCCACCTCCTTTAGGTGGGGAGACTGCTGCTGCTTCTATTTCTAGTAAGAGAAGCTGGGCGGGAGGTAGAGAGATTTGTTAAGAAGAGCTGCTGGGAAAGCGGTGGAGTTATGCCAGATGTCAGGGGCTGGAGCCTGTGGAGAGCTGCAAGACACCCCTGACGGTAGGAAACCTGAAAGGACTTTTAGAAAAGAGGATGTTCTGTTTTTAGTTGTTTGCTGTTTTTAGTACAAAGGCCTTTGTCACCTCAAATTTTGAGCAAAAACTGCCACATGGTTCCTCTAAAAAAGAACTGAGCACACAAATGTTCATCTCTTCTCCCTTAAAGTCCCACTTTTAAAAAAAAATTGAAAGTATAATAGTTCCAGGAAGTCCACCAACATAAGCTGGAATGTTGAAGAATTCCTAGAGGACAGGGAGGAAATGGGAAGAACAGAGAGCTCAGAAAACCTCTGTACAAGCGGCTGAAACTCAGAATCATCAGATATAAAATGCAGTAGTAGCAGTAGTGGGCTGTGGTTAATAACTGCAGAATGAATTAAAGAGCTGTGATAGAAACAAATAAGGCAATTGGACTCTTTCCTAATCTCCGCTGGGAAGACAGCATATAGGGAGAAGCTTTATTTGAATAAAGGCTAAAACCCAGAGAATGTTCTACAAATAAGGGGGGGTGAGCTTGCTGAAGAAAGGCCCTTATAAAAAAAACTATGGCTTTCAAAAGTAGGGAAGTAGAGGTTCTTCTCCCAAATGGAATGTTTCAAAAACGAAAACATTGTTCGGGCAATGAGTCAAATGCACGAAATCTGTTATCAGAGTGAGGCTGTCCTTCCTTGGACACTGACCTTCTGTCATCCTGTGTCCTCTCATTCAAAGTAGAGAACTAATGGAAAGTCAGAACTGTCTAAAAACAGAAAAAAATAATCTGTCAATTACCCATACTAAATAATAGAGATACTCACTATAAATGAATGGATTGAAGAGCCTATCTAGACGTTTTAGCAATAACGCCACCTGAAGAACACAGATGATATAATAGAAAACATTAAAACAACAAAAGCAACCAATCTTATAGGAAAAATTTCATTCAGTGATCATAACTTTAAAAAAATCTTAATTATTACTGTGGAAGAATTAAGAGGCTATTTTATCTACAATTACCACATTCTTGTTTCATTGAACTGGTTTAGGGTAAATGTGAACCCACTTAATGGTCTGAAAAACAAATACTCTGAATTTTGCCAGATCATAGAGCTATAAAACAAAAGAAAAAGAATTATTTAGCTACTTAACCCAGCCTATATCATGCTTCATAGATATGCTAGACTCTGAGGATTTTAGGGTGCACAAAATAGACAAAGATCCTTCACTTACGGAGCATCTATTCCAGTAAGGGCTACACAAAAACAAAACAGTGTGGCTGTGGTAATAACCATTATGAAAGGTTTGCAATATGTGTCCGGGGAGGAGTTGGGATAGGCACGGGGGTGGGTTCTCTCTCCCCCTCCCGTTTTGGGATTAAAGTCTGGGAATGTTACTAGGGAATCTAGCATTTTTAATGGTGATTAAAACTCTAATTGGCAGGTGTAGTCCCAACAGAGGCTGTGTCAAGATGAGGGTGACAGGAAGGAAAAGGAGAGAAGGGACATAAGACAGCAAATCATAAAGAAGTCTTTATTTAAGAAATGCATTTCCTATGGCTATAAATGCCACAGATAGCAATTCCTCTGACGGATCTGGGAAAATTCAATGAAAAATCTTTTGGAAAGGATGTCATGTAGAATGTTCTTCATTTATGGGAGGGCATCAAAATATAAACGTTATCAAAAGTTTGAAAGAAATTGATTCCAGCCCACGTGAATGACTTTGCCAAGTTCAAGGTCTCAGGGCAGGAAGTCACTGCAGATGTGGAAATAGCAAGAGAAAAAAAAAAAGAAAAAGAACAAATTATTCTTAAATGTCTTCACTCCTGCCTATGGTAATGCGGAGGTGAGGGAATGGACATTTTGTGAAATCCAATGATCTGGAGCTATTCCTATTCCCCGTGATAATATAACATTGTTTTATAAAAAAAAAAAAAAAAAAAACAACACCTTTCATAGCAAGGTGATACGCAATAGATTAAGTTTATAGATGAAAAAGTAAAATCAAAACCTATATATAAAGGTATAGTGGCAACCACCAGAGAAGCTAAAAGCAAAAGTTAACACTGATTCTGGAAAGTAAACCTTGGTGATAGCGAGGGAGACTTTTACTTTTTAATCTTGTAAATTTGTGTAATAACTAAAATTCACACTGAGGTCATTTGAAAATTCAGATTGGTTAAACAATTATGTGAAGGGATGGATAAAGGATTTATTATAGATTCTTGATTTTTACACCTTTACCCTTGGCAGTCTACTTGGTGAAACGTCAAGAATTTTTTATTCTAAATAATAAAGAAGATTTGAAATATCTTATACCTATGAAGCCAAGTTTGCACATTTTCCTTATGATTTGGAAAATCTCTGGAGTAATATATACGTGTGTGTGTGTAAAAACCCAGGAATATAAAAATATATTACCTCCACACACACACTTCATGCTTTATAAATTTAATCATTAAACAAAAGCCTATTTTCACTTTTATCTTTTAAATGACTAGATGTTTCAGGTGTCTTTCTGCAGAGCCAGTTTTTACAATATCCAGGCAGGCTGTTATTATGCATTTATACAACTGGTATGAAAATGTATAGATAGCTTGCTAAGAACCAATGTTCTGCTGTGAAAGCAGATAACCTATAGTTGACAAAATCATTTATTGGACCAGTAAACTGAATACAGTGGTGAGTTGACTTGCTCATTGTTCATATCTCTTGAGAAAATACACGTATCTGACATTCTTCCCTATTCTATATCTTAAGTAATATGAGCTCCTATGTACAAATATTTCAAAGGTATTACATTGATTATAAAGATATTTATAATGGTTTTCCTTACAGTAATAACAATATTAAATGAATCAATAAGGCATCAGACATCTGGGTTCTAGTCCCAGCTTTGCCCCCACACACATGTATTCTTGCTGGTATTGCTATGAATTCACTTTAAAGTACTTCTAGTTGCCTTTGATAAGGAAGCAGCATTTTCACTACAAGTGATGTTCCTTGTCTTTTTTCTTACTTTGAAAAGAAGTCTGGCCTTTTGTTATAGGAAATGAAGATTGTAGTTTGAACACTGTATTTCAGACTGTTCACTGGTCACTTTATATGCATTTTGTCAATTTCACGCTCTTTTAATTAGGTGGTATCAATATTTTAAGGACGAGAAAAAAAGAAAAAGAAAACCAGAATTCATAGAGTATTTTGAAACGTAGTGTTTCCTTCTAAATTTCTCATAAGATAGTCCTTTGGAAAAGTAGAAAATATATAGGATTTTAGACTTTGAGAGTGTAAGTATGAATCCTAGTTGTTATTTGCTATATGATTTGTCCAAGTCAATGTTTTTGAGTGTTTAATTATTTGCAATGTGAGATTTATTAAAAATCAAATTAGGCTATGTATGTACTAGTGTTTTGAAATTGTAGATACACATTCATTGTTACTAGTATTACAACTACAACAATCTTTATGAAATTTTAATATGCAAGTAGGGATAGTACCATCATTGTTAGCTCCATTTATAGATAAGGAACCTGACGTTAAGAATTTGTGACTTTTCCAAGATAATAAAATTCCTTGGCAATCTCATATAAGAAGCCAGATCTGACCTAAAACTTAGCTTCTTTTTACAGGAGACCACACTGTCTTTAACTAAATGATTCGATTCACCATACCATTGCCTAAATTCTAGGTTAAAGAAAGCATGTGGGCTATAAATTTTATATATCTTAAAGTTAAAAAGGAATGAAACTTCTTACCAAGAGTTTATTTTCAGAATATTTAGTATTAAAAAAAGAGCTTTTAGAGCACCGATTTTATACTTTCATATTTTTCTGTTCACTGCTGCCCAAACCCAGAGACTTATATATTGATTTTTTTTCTTTTTTTTTTTTGAGACAGAGTTTCACTCTGTCACCCTTGGTAGAGTGCTATGGCATCACAGCTCACAGCAACCTCTAACTCTTGGGTTTAGGCAATTCTCTTGCCTCTGCCTCCTGAATAGCTGGGATAACAGGCGCCCGGCCCAATGCCCAGCTATTTTTCGTGGCAGTTGCAGCTGGCTGAGGCTGGGTTTGAACCCACCACCCTTGGTATATGGGGCCAGCACTCTACCCACTGAGCCACAGGTGCCGCCCTATTGATTTTTTTTTTTTTTATAGAGTTTCTGTCACTCTGAGTGTAGGCATTGGCATCATCATAGCTCAGTGCATCCTCACACTCCTAGGCTCAAGTGATCCTTCTGTGTCAGGCTCCTGACTACTGGGACAACATGCACAATGCTTGGTTAATTTTTCTGTTGTGAGTAAAGACTTTGTCTCAGGCTAGTCTCAGCCTGAACTCCTGAGCTTCAGAGCGTCTCCTTCCTGTGCTTCCCAGGCTGCTCAGATTACAGTCATGAATCCTCACCTCCAGGCTTCATTCTTTATCTGTTCTCTAAGAAAGCTATGAGTTTCAACTATGAGCCAGGCACACTGTTCAAATGTTAGAATAGTGATGATGAAGGTCACAATTTTGACTGCTTACCGTCAGGCATAGAATTCTGAGTCTAGAAGGAAAGCCAGTTATTTAGTAATTTAAGGTAGAAGCTTGTTTGTAAAATAGAATATAATAAAGTACATATAGATAAGATTTGGTCTTGCTTGAATATGAAATGTTAAATCACCTTTTCTGTTATTTTATTTTCTTTAATTAAAAAATTAATCAATTATAAAACAATTCATAGAAATATATTTCTGTCATTTATTCAGCAAAGTCATGATTACCAGTTGAATACTTAAAACAGTTCACAGGAACAGATTTCTATTAATGTAAAGCAATTTTAAAACATTCAGTAGCAAGCTTCACTATCTGAACATGTGATTAATATTCTGTAATTGTGTTTTTTGGGAAAGTTTTGAATGTGCAGATTTTTAAAAACTTATTTCAAATTTTTTACTTGACCGAAGAAGGATTAAAAGTATTTCAGAAGAACATAACAAATGGTAATGAAAAATGTGCTTATGATTTGTGAAATAGAAATTAAAAATAATGTAATGCTGGTAAAGCATAATTTTGAAGTCAAATTTTTCTTAAATCCATTTTTAAAAATGTACAACTATGTAAAATTTGAATGATTTGTAAGTTAAAGTGGCTTCTATTCACAGACAACCAAGGTAGTCTAAAAATTTCTCAAGAAATTTGTTTATATTTGCTTTAATATATTTTAAGTGTATCATATATTTTTAAAAACGTATTTCTTTACTTCCAAGGTCAACACAGTAATTGGCTTCTTCCATTGAGCATCTTACTGAATTTAAAAATACACCGCAAAACACGATTGTAAGAGGGACTTTACCTAACAAATGCAATCAGTGTAACCTGGTTTCTTGTACCCTCAATGAATCCCCAACAATAAAAAAAAATAAATAAATAAAAATAAATAAATAAATAAATAAAGTGCTAAAATATATATATATATGTCAATTGTTCAATAAATTAGAGTTACTAATATAAAAAAATACACTGCTTTCAGCATATACAAGAAGTTTGTATTTGTCTTTTCATACAAGGTTTATGAAACCTTTGATGCTTTTCATGAATTTATTTTTTTCATTTCTAAATGCCATAATAAGAGAACAATGCAGTAAACTATTCAGATAATTACATAAACACTAGCTAATTGGAGGCACTGGATTACAAGCTGCATAATTGAGTACTAGACCTAGGTGTCTGTTAATCATTTGAAGTGTAAAAATTTGAATTCACCGTAGGAGAGGCAGTTTAGAAGTGCTAATGTACGTAAATTCAACTTACTGATTTAGACCCTCCCTTTTTTCTATAACTGTGATAGAATATAAATATACTTTCATGTCCATATATTGTAACTTTTAATTATGTTTTGCTGAAAGTGTCAAAGTTTTTGTTTGGGACTATGTTGACAAACATTAATACATGCTTTTGTCATTTCATCCTATTTGTGAGGGTTTCCATATGTTATTGTTAGTATTAGGTGAGCATTATTATGGTTTATGATGAAAAGAGTACATATTTAATTTACACTTTATAAGGTTTGGTTACAGCAGCTGAATTATATGACAGAAATCGTAATCTGTACAGTTTCAGGGAAAAAAATCCATCTAAATTCTAGATAGCTTTTTTTTGGAATTAAATTCTTTTGCTAAGTTGCTGAGTATAACATCGCAGTTCTGAGGAATAGTAGTGTCTAGTTTCTAATCAAGATAAATTATGCACTAATATGAATAGCTAAAGATGTCAACTGCAGTGAGCCATCTGTAGCCAAACTGTAGTCAGGGAGCAGCTCCCTTGAGGGGGAGCTTATGTGGTCTGGACATTCCTTGGGTAGCTGAGAGCATAATCTGTTATCAAATTTTAGCTTGACTTCCTCTTCATAATGTTGATTTCCTAGGCCTTTTTCTGGTTATGTTATTTTTTTTGGAATTCCAAATAATATAAAAGGTTTCCAATAAGTATTTTACGATCATACTATAAGAAATAGGGAAAAATAGCAGTTCATCATTAAACAATATCTAAAACTTACTTGTTATCCAATACAGAGAGGTAAGCGTAAGCATGAAAACTAGCCATTCCATTTAAAGTCCACATGAGCAGAGCAGAGGAAATGATTGGAAAATAATTTAAACCCACTATGCATTTGAATTAAATGCTGTGGTTCTGACTCTGACAGTTGAGAAGAGGCACACCTTATTGATAGTGGAAGATTTATTGGTAAAGGAGGAAACTTGATGTCGATTGTAAAGGATGGATATTATTTATATAAATGGGAAAGGAGCCCACAGCTCCACAGCTAACGGGAATATTGACTCAGGTAAGGGAGAATGAGAATACGGCCTTGGTGAAGAAGTACACGGTCCATTTAGATGCTACAGTTTGCAAAAAGTTTACTTGTGATGAGAGTAGATCTAAGACAGTTTTTATTGTACAAGGACAGGATGAAGGCAGATTGAGGAAAATTTATGTAACAGCTAATGTGAATGGTATGAGCACCAGCAAATAGAAATTTCTAACATTGTATTTGATCTTTTGGAGTTCCATGATTCCATGTACTACTGCTGCATAATTGAGCAGAAGTTCTCTGATGAATCTTATGTAGCTTATGTGTTTAAATTTTCCAGTTTAGGCTACCCTGCAGAGTAGATGTTTGTCATTATTCCTTGTGAAATATTTTTCTTTTTTTGAGAGAGGATTCAATTCTGTTTTGAAGCTTAATAAATTAATACTTGTATGAGAATTAATAGTAATATTAATTCTGGACTTCCCAAATTTACCAATTCACTTTATGGCTTAGATATGTGAAGTTAATTACATTGAATCATTATTGAAGATACATTCTTAAAATCAGAATATAATTTTTTAGTACTTATTAGTTTTGATACTTTTTTTTTAAAGTAGCACCATCTACTGAAACTCTGTAAGTAAAGTTCACAATTCAACTTTCAAGTAGTAATTCTTGAAAAATCTAAATAACACATCTATAATTATCCCTCAAAGGCCTTAGCAGGCAAATTTGCAATTACTATATTTCATAGCTCTGATATATAACATAGGCTCGGCAGACAGGAACTGTGGGGTTTGGATTAAACAGTGAGGTGTGTTAGAGTAAGTATGTGCAAGTCTACGTTAGAATTCTTAGTGGTCAAAGATTGAGCAGAAATCCTACTTTACCATTGTCTTACCCCATTTATGTAGCATACTAAATCAGAAAACTAAAAAGAAACATTTTTCATGTCTTACTTTTTGTTCCTTTTGGTAGACCTAATTGCGTTAATACAGCTTATTAAACAATTGTTTTCCCAGATCTTGAATTCTATTTATGCACCTTCTATAAGTAAAGCTATTCCTGGGGAAAGCCGAAGAAGACTCTCATTTCCTTATTTGACATATAAAATTTAGAATTTAAGAATAGTTCAGATTGAATGTACCTACCTAACAAAGCTAGCTTCTTTCCTTAGTCCTTACAGGACATATTGATACAGTTGTAGGGTCTCCGGGCACTATTTATTCCATTTCTTTCACCGTTTTGTCATATGGACGTAGATGATTGTTAAATGTAATGTTAGGAAGTGGGTGCTAATTTTTGGCATAAAACCTGGGAAGTTGTTTATGGCATATTTGTGGAAGCCATCTTCTGTGAATCAGACTTGACCTCACATGTGGCATGGTAAGAAAGTGATGAAGTCTAAAATCTTCTAAGACCATCGTTGCTGGCTATGGTAGAATGAAGACCCAGTTGTTGCTGGCTATGGTAGAATGAAGACCCAGTCAATGCAGAACCAGGGAACCAACTATGTTATAGACACGGGCACCTTGTGTCACGGACAGCAAGTATCTGAGGCAGGTACATCGCTGCTCAGAATTAGAGATAAAAACTTTAGTTTATAAGTGAAAACAAGGCAGTAATTATCTCCAGGCAAGGAAAATATTTACTGTTAGCAGACATTGTAATTATGAAAGTCTTTTTTTAGCTTGAATCAAAATGAGGATGGATTCTCAGCAGCCTGAGGTATGGAACAGGGCTGTAGAGAGAATGGCTTGCAACCAGAGAGCGGAGACAGAAGCCTGCTGCACAGATGGGGTAAACCCTGGGGATTCAGAGCGTAAACACGGGGACGCTGTCGCTTGAAGAGCACAGTTAAACATTTTCAATTCATTTGTTTAATTCAAGCCAGCTCAGAAGATATTTGTGTACATCTCTGATGTTTAAAGGGTCATTTAGACCTTGGAGAGCAGTAGAAGGACCACAGGAGAGAGTCCCTTACCGTTCATTGCTTAGAGACTTTCGGGGTACACTGACCTAGAAATAGCAGAATTGTGTCAGCACTAGCCTAAGAATACCAAGAAAATCCTATATTTCAAAATTCTTGTAAAAGTTAACTTTATTTAATGGTTAGTGGAAAGACAATGAGGTTTGAAGGGAAGTGGTTTTATTTTTTTCATTTAAACCGGCAACTTTTGGTGAAAGTGTGCTGTGGGTAAGAAACAATGAGGGCGGAACAAGGAACTGTCTTTGTTGATGTGAGTGGGGAATTACCTTTTACAAGCAATACAGTCCCACTGAGGGAATCAGTGAGAATGTGCTAGAGATATTGAAACATTACCAGATTTCTAACTTGAACGACTGAGAGAATGTGAGAATGTGCTAGAGATAGTGAAATATTACAAGATTTCTAACTTGAACGACTGAGACCACAATGGCAATATTCCTGTACATTGCTCTCCCTGAGTGCACAGAGAAAAACCTGCACAAACCAGAGAGAAGGTGGTTCCCAATGTTCATGCTAGGGCTGACTGTGGACTTTTTAATTTAGCTCAATGTATAGGAAGGCTTTTTTTTGTTTGTTTTTAATTGAATCAGAGTTTGGAAATGTTTTCAGTACAAGACTGTTAAGTGCTGAGATAAAAATCATTTCTGTCTTCAACCGATTTGACCAGTAGAATTAAATGAAAATGCTTCTCTAAAAAAGTCCTAAGTAGATAAAAGCTTTTCATGTTGTGATAGCTATAGATAATGATTTCCACGTGTATTCTAGCAGTGGGGACAATGAGGGATCACATATCTTTCATGGGCTGTTTATCTAAGTTAAAATAAATGTGATCTTTACAAGGACAAAAACATGGAGTCTGTTTAAGAAAAAGAAAGTCTATTATGAGAAAAGCAGAGTACTAACTCTTGTTTCTGCTTGGGGGAAATATATTTATCTGAATTTATAAACTGCAGTAAATCATTTGAATTTGAAATAAGGGCAGCATAAAATATGTTTCCCAGTGTTGCTGTATATTGTACATTTGATACATCATGGTAGTGTTCTAATTTCGCAGTTGTCCATAGATAAAGTTAGGGCCTATGACTGGCTATGTATGAAGTTCCAAAGTTCATATTGCAAAGAAACTTACAGTTTTATGACTATAAAAATGAATATGAATAAAATTTGGCATCTACTTTGGTTATGACACTTGCTAAAAATAAGAAAAATTAACATAATTAAAGTTACTAAACCTAGAAGTTAATGTGGATACAGGTCTTATATGTATAATAGATATGTTATAGGAAAAAAAACAATGACAATATATTTTAAAATTATGTTTTTAATCATATTTTTCTCCTTAGCTTGTCTGGCTTTATGATTATGAGGTGATTGTGTAAGGGTATGGAAGAAAATTAATGGAAAAAAATAAGGGGTACTACAGAAGAACTGACATGATTATGAAGCTGTGAAGATGTGGCCAGTGGGTGGATTCATATTTATAGAGGGATTTACTTCCGTCTATAGCAGTGGTTCCCAAACCTGCCTAATGCCGCAAGCCTTTAATACAGTTCCTGTGGGTTGGAACCCACAGCTTGAGAACCGCTGATCTATAGAGAAGGGAGTAAAATGGACTGAAAGTTTCCTTACATTTTAGCTTGCCTTTTGCCAGGATATTTTTAGGAATAGCAATTATGTGATTGTTTCAGGACTTCAAATATTTGCATTTGGTGCACAAGGTAAATATGAAAATATAATACAAAAGGTATTATAACAAAAGGTAAATATGAAAATATAATAAGTACACAGGCGTACAGTTACCATGCTGAAAACAAAAGTAATGAACACCCAACTACCTACCATTTATATTTAACAAATATAATAATTTTAATTTTTTATAGTTTTTAAAACAGAAATATAATATTTCGGTTTGAGTTGAAAATTTATCTTAACCTTCTCCAAACATGTTTACTTTTCATGGAATTATAAAATAAGCTGTTGTATAACAAGGTAATACGGTAATATGAGTTTAAATAATTTAAAAGAAGCTGTAAACAGTTTAGGAATGATTCATCGAATTTCTTTTCAAAAGGAAATCCTTTGAAAGTAGAGAATATGTTGTTTGCCAGCCAAACACTTCCCAGTTGCATTTACTCCCCATATTTATTTATTTATTTTCCCTTGTGTATTATTTTGTATAAAGAACTTCAGTGCCAAACTCTTAACATTGGTTACTTTGGGTGGAGAGGATTAGATCATGGTAAAATTCTACATTCTAAATAATTTTTACCATGATTTTTACCAATATTTTTACCATTGTTTTGGAAAAAGAAAAGTCAATGTTAAACATAGTTCTATTAAATTATCTTCTAAAATGTAGGCTCAAATTCAACATTTCCTTTTCATAATGGATGCAATATGAAAAGAGGATTTGCAATAGTGTACGCACTGCGTTCAGACAACGTGTCTAATATCTGTCTAATTCACAAGCACACACACGCATCACCAGTCAGATATGTACATTTTACTTATATTGCTCTTCTAAGTATGTTCATGAAATTTATAAGGAAACTATATTCTCTCTGTTATATCATGCTAATTTTAATTTGAGTGAGTGCTACTTTTTATTTACTTTCTTTACAGAGAACATTCTCTTTCTAACTCAGAAGGGTAACAATTTGTTTTCACATATTTGAGTATGTTGCCTTGGAAAGGGAAATCATGCTTTTCTAATTTAAAAAACTGCCAATGTGTTCATAGTTTAACAAGCCTACTCTTGGCGGAATAGCTAAAAACTATTTCTGAGCCAACAATAGGAAAAATTTCTAAAATAATTATTTGTAGAATCTAATATGTTAAACTTGTTTTTGATTATGCATGGTTTTCTGTTTCTGAGCATAATCAGATTTTAAGTAAATCAATTGCAAAGAATAGCAAAATTAACATTGGAAGAGACATAAAACTGTATTTTGATTCTTTTTATTTTCCTTAAAATATAGGATGCTTTGGGCTCTGAAGCTCATCAATTATATTATAATTAAATATTTTATAAATTTATGAAACCAATTCGGTCTATATTTTGTGCTTTCAACGATGAGAAACAGTTTCAAATGGTGGCATGCGTTTTGAAAAAGACTTCTGTGTTCGTGCAGTATTATTATCTGAGTAACCGTTGTTTTGTATTATTTCTAGATAAAAGAGTGGCTCTGTTTAAACTGTCAGATGCGAAGAGCTCTAGGAGGTGACGTGGCTCCAATTCCATCATCACCCCAGCCAAAACCGAAGACCACCCCTGTTACTCCTACAGCAGCAGTGAGCAAATCATCCCCACAGTCACAGCAGATTTCCCCAAAGAAGGATACTGCTCCCAAACAGGATCTCCCCAAGGCACCTGAGCCTAAAAAGCCACCACCACTAGTGAAACAACCAACCCTTCACGGTCCTCCCCCAGCCACTGCCAAGCAGCCTTCTGTGGCAGAGTCTTTGTCAAAGCCAACCCCTCCCAAAGAGCCTTCTATTCCATCTGAGCAGGCCAAGGACCCTGTTGCTGATGATAAACCAAAGCAGCCCAAGGCAGCAAAGCCACCTGTAGACGTCGCATCTTCATCCTCAGCAACAAAACCTGACATTAAGAGCTCCAAAGTGCAGTCACAGGCTCGAGAGGAAACGACTCCGCCTCCAAAAGCAGACTCTGCCAAACCTTCCCAGAGTTTTCCACCAACAGGAGCTACCCCATTCCATACCCAAGCCATACCCCGACCTGCATCAGATTCAAAAATTATTTCACATCCTGGGCCTCGTTCAGAGAGCAAGGATGAAAAACAAGTTGATTCAGCTCAGAGGAAAGAAGAACCTAAGAAAGCACAAACCAAAATGAGTCCTAAACCTGATGCCAAGCCAATGCCAAAAGGGTCACCACCACCTCCTGGACCACGACCCTCCGCTGGCCAAACTGTCCCTACATCTCAACAGCCCTCAAAGCCTGAGGAGCAGTCGAGACGCTTCAGTCTGAATCTAGGAAGTATTACTGACGCTCCAAAATCTCAGCCTACCACTCCTCAAGAAAGTGTGACTGGAAAACTTTTTGGGTTTGGGGCGTCAATCTTCAGCCAGGCATCGAATTTAATTGCTACAGCAGGACAGCCTGGCCCCCATCCGCAAAGTGGGCCAGGAGCCCCAACAAAACAAGTCCCTCCTTCACAGCCGCCTACTTCTCAGGGGCCTTCCAAATCCACAGGTCAGGCACCACCAGCACCTGCAAAGGTTGTACCTGCCAAAAAGGAAACAAAAGCTCCAGTACCTGAAAAATTGGAACCCAAAGTTGAAGAAGTTCCAACAGCAAGAAAAACAGAAACAGAAAAGAAACCTCCTCCACCTATTAAGGGTAGCAAACCTTCAACAGCTGAGCCTCAAAAGGCGGTTCTTCCCCCTAAACCAGAGAAAACCTCCAAACCGGAAACAGTCTGTCCTCTCTGCAAAACCGAGCTCAACATAGGTTCTGCGGATCCTCCTAACTTTAATACTTGCACTGAATGCAAGAATCAAGTGTGTAATCTCTGTGGATTTAACCCTACCCCGCACTTGACTGAGGTAAGCAATGCATGTGTTACCTGTGGCTAGAATATGTCAGTGTTGTCTGAAATGCCAAATTTCTGAAGCAAAAAATGCATTTCTAGTGAAGGAAACAGTATTGATACATCTTAGAAGTTTCAATTACTTATTACATGTTTACTTATTAAGCATTCATGTTATTTGTACTTTTGTTACTTTTGTTCATGTTATTTGGACGGGGTTAATGAATAATAACTAATATGGTGAAATAAGGTAAATAATTTACTTACTTGATTATTTCATGAAAATAACCATGATCCAATCCGTCATGGATTAAAGACCCATAGCTTTTGTGAACTGTTTTATTTCTACATGCAAACTCCAACAATGTAATTTATTGTTCCTGTTATCTGAAATCCACTAATCACTTTGATACATTAAGAAATTTGGTTGACTGAAGATCCATACACAATATATAATCTGTTGTTTTGCAAAAACTGTGAACTTTCTATAATAATGTTGGGTCGTAGTAAGCCATGGCTCAAATATATTTAGCCTTTTTGTAATTCTGTTGGAGATATTATGTGTCATCCCTATGATATAGCACTTTAGTAGGCATTGTGGAAAGAAAAAAGATACATGGATTTCAGTGACTAGGTGAAGGATTTTTCATGGGTGACAAGAGTACATTCTTCACAGTGGAAATGACCAAAACATAGATGGTAAATTTCTACCCAGTACACATAAAATTATAAAAGAATGAATCTGTTAACAGTATGACAGTCTTCATCGAAAATTTGGATATAAAGAGGCTAGGAGATTAAACAATCATTGCTATCTTAGATAAGTAACAATTATGTTTTAATAAACAGTTAGGGAATTAAAATAATTGTTCATTGGTTTTATACAAATCAAAAATACTTAAGAATCATTTCACTCAACTGTCTTTGATTTGTAATTCATTAAAATGGAAACACTGAATAGGTTTTAGCATCCATGTGAAAAAAAGTCTTAGAGTTTTTTTGATTTTGTTGGTAGTATTTTTGCATTAAATAATTTTGTAAGAATAAACCATGGAAAAATTTTATTTTTTACTCTAAAAAGACATCAGGCTTCTTTGATGTAATTACCATCTCATGATGTAATTAGCATCTCAAGTTGCTAAAGTCTTATGCAGACTTTATTCCTCTCTAGCTGTGATGAATTATGTTAACTAAGATCCATTTTAAAGGTAGATAAATTTTGGTTTCTCTCAGCATTTCAGGAGTGGTAACAACTGGAATTATCATTTACAGCGTTTTAGATTCGAGGTAAAAGCAAAACAAAAACCATTTTTATATTTTTTCATTAAATCATAGCTGTGTACATTAATGCAACTGTGGGGTACAATGTGCTGGTTTTATATACAATTTGAAATATTTTCATCTAACTGGTTAACATAGCCTTCACGGTGTTTTCTTAGTTATTATGTTAAGACATTTATATTCTACATTTTGTAAATTTAACATAGACTCCTGTAAGATGCCCCATAGGTGTGGTCCCACCAATTACTCTCCCTCCACCTCCACCCTCCTTTCCCCTCCCTCTCCCCTTTCCTCATATTCTTGGGCTATAATTGGGTTGTAGCTTTCATATGAACCAGTCTTTGCTTATGCATTCTTTAGAGGAAAATTTTGTTTTTCCCCAGTACAATTTTATTATTTTATGTATTTAAAAAATTGTACTTTGTAATAAGCTTTCTGGTATCAACATGATATAGATAATTGAAATTATTTGAAACAAAGCTGCAACATTAATTTCAAAATTATAATTTCTGCATAAAAAGTAAACAACATGCGTATAGAGGACTGTAAGTTGTAATTTATAATACTATGTAGGAATATGCATATGTACATAGGTATATGTATACATTTGGATGATAGTGATTATTAGAATTCTGTCAATGTTTGGAAGTAGGAAACTAGAGCTCCTCGGATGGACAACAAATCTTTCAGGGAAATCTTTCCTTTTCTGTGTGTTGGTAAATTATATTTTGGAAGCAGTCATTTGGAAAGGAGATTTCTTGAATAAAGCAGAGAGTAACTGAGGATGTGTGCAGAACGTCAGTGTGCATAATTTGAAAATCTAAATTATCTCAAGTATTTAGATGGTTTAGATGAGGTCCTATTTTAATATAGTCTGTGGGATTTAGACAATCTGTCATTGCTCAAATTATTTTGCTCTGCAGTCATTTCTTTAAGTTTGGAAGTACATCTTTCAGAAAGGAAGACAGTCTGTAACAAAAGCAGCTAGTGTTCCTGGCTCATCTTGGCCGTGCTAATCTATACTATTTTATGCATAGTATAAAGTCTTGATGACCTCTGGTTTCTAGGTCTGGCTGGCCTTGCATCAAGGGAGTGACGGAAGGTGAGTTGAGTTAGTCTATGTTCAAATGGTTCTGGTTTTACCAACAGGGCTTTGGAGATATGGTAGAAGAGTTGGTTGAAAAGAATGGCATGAGTTTGGATATGTGTGTGTGTGTGCTTATATTTACATCTGTACATAAATATAAACATATGCACAGAACACTTAAATATTGGTGTATATAGAAGCACTGAACTCTAAATATGATTTATAGGCTTAATTCACAATGCGATCCCAGTGTTCATACTATAAATCTTTCCCTATTTCTCTCAGTAGGAGTTAGGAAAGCATCTCCTTCTGGATCCATATTTTTTTTCTATGTTTTCTTCATTTTACTGGTGATATTTTCTTGTGATCCAATATTTTCTGCTTGGCTGATTTCTACTGTAATTTCATGGAAGTTTATGATAAAACATTCTGAAAATATTCAAAGTTTATGCCTGGAGTGCAAAGAAATGGTATTTCTCGAGAACAAACGTCAATGGTTTCTAATAAAGCATATTTAACTATTGTAAGTCTCTGCTTCTCTTATCCTAGTCTCTGTGAGGTAGGGTTTCTTTTTCTGCTCCCCCCACCCTGGCTTCACTCCCTTTTGCAGTTTTGCTTTTCTGGTGGTAAGAAGAGCTCATCCATAGTTTGTTACAGTTTGGAGAACGGTCCCCTCCTTAATCAAACACACCTGTCTTTACGCTTGTTTCCTGTTATACACCACATCCCAGCTGCCCCTGGGAAGTGCTGAGTGACACTTGCTGGCCCCTGGGTGCAGCAAGCCCTCAGCCTGAGCTGCTCTGTTTAACTGTTTGATGTCCGGTTTGTATAGATAGACCTGTAATTCATTAACCTCTGAGTGCAAGAGACAATTCTTTTAGGCTTCAATTTCTACCAAGTCAGGGAATATTTTACCTTGGAGGGAGTTTTAATAGTAGCGGTAGGGCCTTCTGGAAGACCGAGTCTTAACGAATTAGGAAGCTTGCTGAGAATAACAGCCTTGGTTGGCAATAAAATTACCTAGTGAATTTTAGTCATTCTTGTTCGGATAAAATAAAATTTATTTTATTGTTTTTAACCACCCTCTTCTATAGTATCTTTCTATTGCAAAAACAAGGCTTAAAACTTAATATGCTTCCTCATGTTTTAGGAGATCCTAGAGTTGTAGTTTTGCCTCCTTAGCAAAATAAGCATGCCTGGCCTAAATGATGTTGCAGTAGCTCGCATTTATTTATCACTAGACAGCAAAAGAGCCTTTTGAGCTGATGAAACCCCCTGGTATAACTGAGACCCTTCAGCTCTTTACTGTCCAAGGGATAAAGACCCTGGAGGATCCGATTCTGGGTGGAGATGTGATAGTAGGTAACATTGCTACCACTACTGTATCAGAGTTTCTTCTCAGTATAGCATCCCCAAACTTAAATTATAATATTTAAAATAATATTTGTTAACTTAAAACGTCTAAAAATACTATAATAATTTTGCTTGTAGTTGTAGTTTTTTGATTACCAGGGTGGCTTTTTTTTTTTTTTTTTTAATTTTAGACGTTAAACGAATTAGATGATTCTAATTATAGTCCAGACAAAACATTGTGCAGGCAGTGTTTGAAGAGGTAAATCGAAATCATGATGCCGCTGCTTTGTGTTTATTGTAACAGGGCTGTTTTTTGACCGGGCCAGTGTAAGAGGGTTGTTGTGCCTCTCACAACAACCTTGTGGGGTAGATTTACATATATTGTAGAGATTAGGAGGAGTAGCAGAGATACAGCTGATAACTAGTTGTATTTGGGTATCAAGCTGCAAATTAAAATTCAGAGGTTGAGACAGTGGCCTCTTTACTAGACTATGTTTACATAAGGGAGCTAGATAACAAAGGCCACTTTTCTGTGCTCTTGTGTCTGTGATTTGTGTCAGTTGATAATTGCTAATCTTTTTTTTTTGTACGAAAGATCTTTATTGGCGGGGGATGCTGCAGAGTAGCATTAAGGAAGAGAGAGGAGGGAGGGAGGGAGAGAGAGAGAGAGAGAGAGAGAAGAGAGGATAATTGCTAATCTTAATACCAACAAATTTATAAATGTGCGCATCAAATTCAGGTCACATGTGGGGCTTACAGTAGAATAAGGGCTGTGTTACATGGCTGAACTTAGAAGAACAGAGCTCATTTAGAGATTCTGAAGCATAAGAAGCATAAAATCAGCATATTGTACAAGTTTTCTTTCCAGCTAAGTCTGCTAACTGGTTAGCATTCTTAGCTAAAATCATGTGACTCAATGATCAAAAATGTCCCTGCCTTCATATACATCAAAAGTGTGAATATAAAACATACTCATTTCAGATGGAAGAAATACTATTATATTTCTGCCAGTGCATGCAAAGACTTTACTCTTTGAAAATGATAGATGTGTCCGTATTTCATTGATGGTGGTGCTGGGGAGTAGTTGAATCTTAATGTTTTTGTCGTCTTTTTGTTACCTTCCAGAAAATAGAATTACAGGTCCATTTGTTATTCACATCCTAAACTGGTTCTCCACAGAGGTTGTATCAATTAATATTTTGGTACAATTTAGATATTCTTTGCATACATACTACTGTTTTTGTAGAGACGTGCTGTCTAAAATAATAGTCACTGGCTACATGTGGGAATGAGCACTGTGGCTAGTTCAAAATATAATTCACTTTAAGTGTAAAGTACATATTGGATTTCAATTACAGTATAAAAAATGTGAAACATCACAAATAATTGTGTGTTGATTACATATTAAAATAATAATATTTTAGAATGTTAGGTATGTATTGTTCTTATTTCATGACTTGTTCTCACATCTGATCTTTCGTGCAAGCCATTTATTTTTATTTCCTGGGTCTTGGGCTTACTGATTTGATTGTCATCTTTGTAGGTATTCATTATTTTTTTTAAAATGTATAACGGCTGGAAGATTTCCTTTGGCTTGTTCTAAATTCATTCAAATTTGATTAATACTATGTAAGGGTTTTATTCCTTAAATATTGCTGTTAGTACTGCCTTTTCATATTTAACTTGGAATTTCATATGCATGTACTATATTATACTGCCATGTAAAATATATTTCTTTCTCTCTGTATGAGAAAAACATGCATATTTTTATATTTGTTGCAATTTAATTATCTCTTGCAGATTTCAACTTCCTCTAGTTGCGTAAGATAACTGGTTATATATGCATGTTCTGCCAGGTAGATAGATCAACCTCAGAGCTCCCGTCATCCAAAAATACGCCACCAATGCCTAGTGCTGGCCAAGAGATCAAATTTGTAGGTCCTGCTAATCATTGATAAGCAATATCTAGATATCCTATATTCTCTACTGACCCTTCTGATTCCAAGTAATTCCTCTGTCATTTTCAAAACTCTTGGAACTATATATACTGTCCCTGTGGCTTTGGGTAAAAAGTTCAGCTTTTTTATCAGTTGCCACCAGAAGACTCAGAAATGCAGAATATATGAAATTGAATATGTCAGTCCAGTATTTTCTTTCCTTCTTTCCTTGATGGCCATTCATTTTACTTTTAAAACGCTATTTCAGTAATGTTAATCACAAAAGTAATATTCTTCTTTATTACAATCCACAAAGTAGTGAAGGAAAATGAATATTTTTGTTTTCCCCAGGCACTTCTGTAAATAATTTATTAATATTATCTATTTAAACTTGTCCATATTGCTTTTTGCTTATTTTATAATGTTTGTACAAATAGTGACATATATAAGAATATGAGATTAAAACATTGTGGGTTATGTTTTTTAAAAATAATCTTTTTATTTTGAAATTAATATGCAATCCTACTATACAGATTTTAACTTTTTTTCATTAAGTGTTAGACATTGACATTCTCAAGTGAACATTCATGACTTACTTTATTGTATTTATAAAATAATTAGCTGTGCCCTATCTTACACTGCTGAGATACATTTCTAGCTTTTGTTACTACATCCACAGAGGTGTGGTTAAAATATCTGTCCATTGTTTCTTTATGTGCTAGATTTCCTTGAAATGGATAGGTAAAGGGGATTTTAAAATTGTATAGAAATTTCCATATTACTTAGTTAAATACTGAAAGTAACTATAGACTGCCAACAATACGCGAGTGTCCCTTCTTTCCTGCATTCACTCGTATATCATATTTATCAATTTAATGAACCAGAAATTATATTTCATTGCTATGTGAATTTAAATTTCTATGCTTAATTTGGGAGTAAACATAATTTTTATCAACATTATGAGTTTATCAACCACTTGTATTTCTGTTTTAAAATTTTCTCCTTTATGTCTCTTGCCATTTTTAGGGTGATGTCTGTGTTTCTCATATTTTAGAGAATTTAATTCTTAGTCAAGCTATTTTGAAATGATTTTCCCTCATCTAGCACATGAAGAATGGTTACAACTTTCTTTACAGAATTTTCATTTATTCATAAGAAATTCTTTTTATTTTTTATGCAATCAAATATTTCAATTTTTCTTTATTATTACCTATTGATAAAGAAGGCCTTCTTCTCATTTATAATATAAAAATAGACTTCCACATTTTCTCCTAAACATCTGTAGTTCTATTTTTTACATTAGAAATCTATTTATCTATAAATACATAGTGAGATGAGAGGCCTAATTGTGTGGATTCAAAATGCTGGTTACCCTGGAATCCTTTACTAAGTAATTAATCCTTTGCACTCTGAGTTGTAGTGCCACCTTCGTCATGTAATAAAGGCCCACTAAAACACAGTGCACTTTTCTAGATTCTTTAGTTTTTACCGTTAGTTCTATGTCTCGTTTACTGTGTCAGTACCTTACTATTTTATTAGACTAATTTTATTATTTAAAAATATTAAATATTCATGTAACCTTAGCAAAGGAATCTAGTAAGAGGGTATTATCCAGTCTCGGTTTGACTTTACCCAACTTACAAAGTCATAAGTTAACCAATTCCTATTTCATAGAATCAAACAGTGGATATGAGACTCTTGCATGAAAGAAAAAGAATTTGTTGCTCACAGCACAGCAGACAGCATGAGCATCATCTATCTGCATTAGTTAGTTCCCTTTGCTCCCCACTCCCATAAGCATGAGGGGCCTTACACCGATGCGGTACATTGAGTGTGCTTGAGTCACAGGTGAGAAGCGCTGAATTTGCAGTGAGCTGGCTTGCTTTGGTCTTGGCTCTTGAGGCTCCTGTTGCAAACACAAGCTTGAGAAATAGCTGGGATAAAGAGTGGCCAGGGCTTGCACGGTTGGTGTAAACTGCAAGATATGTAGGAGGATATAAAGAACGCCTCCATAATGTTCTGAACTCCTTCTCTAAATAATGTTAAATACAGAAGCCTAGTATGAAAATGATGAAAATGAAAATGCACTAGTGAGGCCAACTTTAGCCAGTTGACTGAGGGCTGGGAGCTGCTCATTTAGCAATGTCTGTTACTCATGATCCTGCCTTCTGATCCAACTCCATGAAACTTCCATGAAGAAGGATGACTTTTCAACCCTCCTACTTTAAAGATGAAGAAAATTAGGCTCAGGAAAATGAAGCGATACGTGTAAGGTTGGGGCCAGATATTGTTCTCTACCATACTAACTAAAAATACCTTTCCACTAAATTTGTTTCTGTATCTCCTTTTAACAAATCCTTCCTTAATACAGTGTCCTCCAGGTTAATCCATATTGTCACAAATGGCAGCATGTCCTTCTTTTTATAGCTGAACAGTATTTGATTGTGTGTATATACCTCATTTTATTTCTTCATTCATACATTCACACTTAGGTTGATTCTATATCTTGTGAATAATGTTTCAATAACATAGGAGTGCAAATTCTGCATGATCTTACATGGGAAATCTGAAAAGGTGGCTCTCATAGAAGTAAAGTACAGTGATGGTTACCAGGAACTGAGGTTGTTGGAATGAGGTTAGGGAAATTTCGATCAAAGAACACAAAATTGGGGGGCAATGCCTGTGACTCAGCGAGTAGGGCGCCGGCCCCATATACCCAGGGTGGTGGGTTCAAACCCAGACCCGGCCGAACTGCAAAACAAAATAAAAATAGCCAGGCATAGTGGCGGGCGCCTGTAGTCCCAGCTACTCAGGAGGCTGAGGCAAGAGAATCGCCTAAGCCCAGGAGTTGGAGGGTGAGCTTTGTGACACCACCTCACTCTACCGAGGGCGACTCTGTCTCTACCAAAAAAAAAATACAAAATTTTAGATAGAGGAAATGAGTTTCAGAGACATATTGTATAATATGGTGGCCATAGTTTATAATATATTGCATTCTTGAAAATGCTAAAATTGTAGTGGTAAAGTGTTCTCACCACAAAAATGAAAACAAGGTAATGCAATGTTAATTGACCAGGTGTAGTCATTTTGCAATGTATATATACTTAAAAACATGTCGTATATGTTAAATACGTACAATTGTATCTGTCAATTTAAAAATAATAAATTTTATTTATTTTTATAAATTAAATCATAGCTTTGTACATTAATGCAGTTATGGGGTACAATGTGCTAGTTTTATATATAATTTGAAATGTTTTCATCACACTGGTTAATATAGCCTTCATGGCCTTTTCTTAGTTATTGTGTATTTATATTCCACACCTAGTAAACTTCACATCTTAAATTTAAGATGCACTGTAGGTGTGGTCCCACCAATTACTCTCCCTCCATCCATCCTCTCCCCTACCCTCCCTCTCCCCTTTCCCCTTCTTCTTGGGCTGTAATAGGGTTATAGCTTTCATAAAAAAGCTATAAATTGGTTTCATAGTTAGACTGAGTATGGATACTTGTTCTTCCATTCTTGAGATACTTTGCTAAGAATAATATATTCCAGCTCCATCCATGTAAACCTGTAAGAGTTAAAGTCTCCATCTTTCTTCAAGGCTGCATAATATTCCATGGTGTAAGAAAGGGAGAAACATTTTCCTTTTACTGAAACTTTGGGAACAAAATAAGCAATAGGAAAATTTGTGAAACAAATAACCTAATCTTATATTCCAACAAGCATTACATACTCTGTAATGTAATACATATTAACATTTTTTTGCCCATTATGTGTGGGTTAAATAATCTCACATATTAATAAAATATGATACTAAAATAATTTCAATGGCATTTCTGCTATAGGCATAACTCTGATATTGCACTTTCATTGAATTATAGAAATCCACTAAATCAGATGGAGAATAATATTTCTGATCTAAATATAATAGTCTATACTACTGATTGCATAATTTATATGGTAGCTTCATACTACTTATTATAAACCTAACTTTCTGTTTGAGAAAAAAGCAATACTAGGTATCTATGTAACTAATTGAAATAATACATGTTGCTTTAATATTTCTTGTGGGAAAATTTATGTACATTAGGTATATGTGTTTATGTGTGCATGTATGTGCATGCCAGTATGTTTATATATATGTATGTGTGTGTACTTTAAGTGTAAAAATAAAAATTTTTCTGGAAATAAGTTAGAACCTACAATACTACCTAGTTTAATTTGGGTAGATGAAATGGACTATGTGGCATATTAGCATAAAGAACTGTGAATCAGGGTGGCACCTGTGGCTCAAAGTAGTAGGGCACTGGCTCCATATGCCGGGGGTGGTGGGTTCAAAACTAGCCCTGGCTGAAAAATGCAAAAAAAAAAAAAAAAAAAAAAAAGAAAGAAAAGAACTGTGAATTACATCTGCTTTGTCAATTTTGAAAAGTAAGGTGTAGTGGCAAGGGGATATATACCAAACAGAAAGAGTCAAAAGAATGGCTCACACATGGAATTAACCATAGGGGTAAAAATAACCTAAGACTTCCCTGTGTGGAATGCTTACAATAGGACTTAAATAAAATTTGCTTCTATGTTATCTTTCTTAAAAAAGTCTGAGAAAGCATGTTTATGGGCAGGTATAAGAAGACATATCATTTTAATTTACCAATTTGGGGAATACATAGGAAGAAGAAATGTTCACTTAAAGTATTTCTAGTTTGTATTTTTTTAATTTCCTTTCTTATTTTTTAATTCTTTATTTTTATTTCTTTGCTTTTTTTTTTTTTTCCTGAGACAGAGTCCCACCCTGAGCAGAGTGCAGTGGCATCATAACTCACTGCAACCTCAGACTCGGCTGTGGGCACCCCGCTGCCTCAGCCTCCGAAAGCCGCTGGGATTATAGGTGCTCGCTGTGGCGCCTGGCTGGGTTTTTTAGGAGTCAGAGGTCTCACTCTCACTCAGGCATGTCTCAAACTCCTGAGCTCAAGCAATTCTCCCTCCTCAGCCTCCCACAGTACTGGGATTACAGGCGTGAGCCACTACACTTCGCTCTAGTTTGTATTTTTAAAAATACTAAAATAAGATTTTAAGTGCTGACAAAAGTCATAGGTCAGTGATAGTTGTGAAGATTACCTTTAAATCCTGTTTATGTTAACATTCACCCAGATTACCTTTTAACCATGTCAGAGTAAAAATTATACATTTTTTATCCAGTGTCAGTATACCTTACTATTTTACAAAGGTAAAAATACAATGATTTTTTTAACATATTGTATATTGTCATAACACTCATCATCTCCAAGCACTTCACAAACACTTATTTTTTACCTGATAAAAATAGAACTACTCTACCTGAACCACACACTTCTAAAGGAAAACTAGTTAGAACACTCAGTAAATAAGATATCTTTTCACTGAGTACACTGTCTCTAGAATACCTATTAATTTTTTGGTACTTACTTGGCCTTCATGAAACTCTGTGGATTTATAACATCTATTTATTATATGTCATGTATTTATTGTCCATTCTTGTTTAATTTATCCACATACTGCATAACATAAGTAACTACTAGAAAGATAACCACTCTCGACTTAAAAAGAATAACTCTTTATAGAAGTAATTAGGTAGGTGTTATCTAAGTACCAGACAATGCCCTTAATAATAGACTTGAATGACTCAAATAGAAAGAAATGAATAGTGTCAGCTGAGCCATACAAAACGAAAGATTGAATATGTTTTGTGACTTTTATAAAACAAATCATCTCTATTTAAAAACCTTGCCCACTTTTCAGGATACTGAATTGCCTAGAGTCAATTTTCTCATGGTATTCAAATGCCATATGAGGTCACGTACGAACTAGTAGTGAAAATACTAATATACCTACCTAAATAATCTAAGATAATTTTTAAAAATTTTATTTTATTGAAATATAACCCTATGATATGCTATACTAACAATATCTTCTTTGTTCATTAAATTCCATGAAGTGCTTTATATTTAAAATAATAATCTCTTAAGAGATACAAATTGTGTATATTAGTATACTAGTTATATAATCTTATCATATAGAACTTTGTTCAAATGAGTATTTCACAATTTATTTTACCACATAATCTTTTTTTAATTATTGTTTGGCAGAACTAGTCATCCAGAAGACATTTGTTGTGAAACACTAGTGTAGAAAAATCTCACAGAAACATTTTGTCATTATGGAAAAAGAAAAAGAAAGGTGTGCATGAGTTAAAACCTATGAAATCAAACCATGTGTATTTAAAAATGAGCAAAACAGATGATGGAAACTTTTCAAATTATATTAAATGGTATTGTTCAGGATGTACATATGATATATGCCCACATACATAAATACGAGAAAAAAATATTCTCAGATCATCTCTGTGTAGTTGACTTAGAACAGTGAATCTTTACAAAGCCATTTAAATTCCCAGAAGCTATTCTTCTTTTGCCTGAATTGCCTTCTTATGACCTTTTACCTTCTTGTTGAAATGTTAAATATTCTGACCTATAAACTCTCTGACTATAGGGTATAAAGGTTAAGATTCTTGAATGAGAACTGGATTCAAATGCTGGTCCTGCCTCTTACTGACTACTTACACGATTCTGAGAGGTTTTCATCAGTAAAAGGAAATCTTACAGGATCAGGGACTTTGTCCCATTTGTTAGAGCGTCTTTATTTCCTTGAATAGTTGAATAGTGCCTGACATAAAGGGGCCCTTGATAAACATGTCAGAATGAATTAAAAAGTAGCAGTAGTAAAGACTTCAGACTGTAGTTGGGAGTATCAAATGAAATAATCTATTTACTCTCCTTAGCATAGGTGCTATCACTTATGTCTCTGGAAACAGTCTTTAAAATAATGAATACATTTTAATTAATACCTTCCTCTTCTCATTCTTAGACTTCTTTCTTTTGCCTCTCATAATTTACATAATGTTGTAAATGGAAATATTTCCATTAAAATTTACCACACACATTTCATATTCAACATGTTTCACGTTGGGTTCATCACCTTTTTTCCACATGCGCCTCCTCATATGTTGCCTGTCATATTGAAAAATACCACAGTTCTGAGTTATTCTGGGCTTTTCTTTCTCTTTCACTCCCAGAAGCAGTTTCAATTCTACCTGTAAAATGTATCTCTGTTCTGTTATTTCCTTCTTATCCTCAGTATGAGAGCTTTGCATGCTTATTTATCACCTCTGTTACTGTAATACACTCTGAGTAGTTTGCAGAAACTCAATTTCTCAAAATGTATATGCCAAAAATTTTCTGATCGCCCCTACCATCTCCTTATTTATCTTGCTCCACTGCATCTTTTAATCTTCCTTATGTTGTGCCACACTGAATGCACAAGGAAAGCACTTACGTTCAATCTCGATCCTCTGCACTGCCCCAAATGCTTTCTACTACCCCCCTTCTTTATCTCCTACCCATTCTTTGAGATTTACCTTAAACATATATCACTTCCCTTTTACCCCTACTTCATGTTCACTGAAACTGCAGTCAGCTGTTGTATATAGCTTTGCAATTCTCTATTTACTTGTGATCTCACCAGAATTTGACCCCCTGGAGCACAAGGCATTAGTATCCTTAGGAGTATTAAAATGCCTGGACATGGTAGGTAATCAATAACAACATTTAGGTAAATGCATGTAGAGTGAAATATTTGCTTTATGTTAATAGAAACATAGTTGTAGTTAAAATGGCTTGAGACTTAGTTATTTGGTCCTATATTGGCTGCGAGGATTTTTAAAGTTCTCATAAAAAGTTTTAAGTATGAATAAGTGTCTCTTTGTATATTCCTTTTAAGGTCTGAAAGGAATAAAAGAAGATGGGCCTTTTATATGTGAAAATAGGAAAATCATATTTTTAAATTATTTGATTATTATTTGCTTCAGTTCTCCTGGGCTTTAAAATCATGTCAATAGCTTCCCTGCCTTCCAGCCAGGACAATTTACTTAACCTCTTCTGACTTGGTTCTTACACCTGTAAAATGGGCATGATGATAAGAGGACTTACTGCATGGGCTGATAGAAGGATTAGAAAGTAAATACATGTAAAGCTTCCAGAACAGTTTTCATGGCCCTTGGTGAAACATAATAAATGTTAGCTTTGCCTGTGATAGCTGCCCCAATGTAGGAGATGTATGATACACTTACTGCTAGCAGACAAGACTAAAAATGATTCTCTTCTGACTGAGTTGCTTAATGAAAGGAGTTTGATGTTAAAAGGCCAATGGAGGCCCTTACTCCAAGCTTGAAAGATTATTTCAGATTATTTTAAATAATGTGCTAAAAAGTAATGGGCCTTCACTAAATTAACATATGCATTGGCATGTTCTTTTATTTGTGATATCAACACTGTTTCTATTTTTACTTATTTAATGAGCCTTTTCTCTATGATGGTGGCATTTTAATATGAATACTTTCTTTACATGTGAAAAGCAGCAAAATATCTTTAAGAATTTGAAAGGAGTTTTATTAGGAGATGTTTTATCATGGATGTGCTTAAAATGAGTATACTTGGAAAGCTTAGAAAATTGCTGAGAAGTGATTACTAATAAGAATATTCCTGAGGAATGTTCACTGAGACTTAGGCCTAAATGGCTTAATTCACGTCAACTATGGTCTGAGATTTCTTTCCTGGTATTTATATGAGTTGTTCACAATTTTGTATTTCTAAAATATTTGGATTGAGAAAAGCTTTTATTATCACCGTGAATCTTTTTGCTAAATGATACCTAGTACCCAAATTGTTATATTAAAATATCCTAGTTCTTAAAAAAAAATACAAATAAGCAGACTTTTTCTAATTAAAATACTCTTGTCATTTTCAGTAGAATTGTAAAAATGCTTTTTGACAAACAGATGTCACTTAAATTATACAAAAATAAACAATCATATCATTTCAACTTTTAAAAGTGATACGATTTTCTCTATCTTTCAAAAGTTGATATTTATTATCTATATATCATCTATCTATCTGTCTATCTACATAGGATCTATTTAACACCAGATGATATTTCATATTTAAGTTATGAAGTAAAAGCTGATTCTTTTTGTGCACCAGTGTTAGTTTTTTATTGCTGTATAACAGGTTGCCATGGATCTAGCAGCTTAAAACATTCCCTATTTATTAGCTCATGCTTTTGTAAATCTAGCATGTCATGGAAAGGTTCTCTGAGTCTTAACCAGACTGAAATCAAGATCTGTTTTCTAACTGGGATCATTCAAATTGTTGGCAGAATTCAGTTCCTTGCGCTTGTAAGATGGAGGTACATGCACCTGTTCACTGTCAGCTAGGGCAGCTTAGTTCTTGGAGGCTGTAGGCATTCCTTACCTCAGGGTCCCCCATCTTCAAAACCAGTGACAATGATTTCCCTAACATGAAATACATTTCACACTTTAAATCACTGGCATACAGAGCTCACCTAATTAAGATTGAGCCTAATTGGATTGTATCTCTTTTGCTTAACTTAAAAGTTAACTGATTAGTAACCTAGTTGTGGAGTAATAGTCCATCATATTTACAGTTTCCACCCTCCTCAAGGGGAGAAAACAAAACAAGAGTGTATATAAGAATGCAGAAATTTGGGGATTGGAGTGATATACTTCAGAATTTTGCCTACCACAGCAACTAAGTGATTAAACTTATTAAAAGAAAACTTTATAAGAGAGGAAACAGCTATTTAATTGAATTTATCAGAGGGAATGCATACATAAATATATACTGGTAACTCCTTGACTACTTGGATGTAAATCAGAATTAATTTATCTAAAATCTCATGGCAAGGAGAAGAGTGAGTTAAAGCAGTACCTCCCCTCCAGTTTTCTTTATGGGGTCACCTCTTTGTTAAGGCCTTCCACATAAATAGCAATTCATTCTCTTTATTTGGGATAGTAATGATCAGTCCATATGAATTACAGGTGTAATATCATTATTAATCTATTGAATGAACCAGATTATAATGGGAAATAGAGTATAGAAATCCCTCCAGGGAAGGAGATGGGCTTGACAGGGTTTAGGGCTTGACTGACTGGATGTGTGGAAGTGGAAAAGATTAACTCATGTTTTATTTTGTTTTTTTTAATCCTAGGATATTGGGACAATTATAAAATAAATAAAATTAATTAATGTTTAAGTAAGATTGAATGTTGGTGTTCAGAGGGAAGTTAGATTGTCTAAGTCTAATTCTCAGAAGGTATTAGGTTGCTAAATATGAAATGCTCTATTTGGGATCAAAAGTTTATTTCATCTCAAAGAAGCAGTGATTATTAATCAAAGTATGCAACCAAAACTATTGACACAGTTTTGCCTTCTTAATGGTATCTTGTGTATATCAGCAACAAAGAAGCCTAGAGAGTAAGGGGCAATGGAAGCTCAAAAGGCATTTTTTAAAGCCTGTTGAGAACTGACTGTTTTTTCTTGCAAGTAGTCCAAAGCCTGGGAGAAGTAGTAGTCAGTTTGTACAAGGTCTGAGTATGGTAGATGTTCTCAAGTCCAGCTTCTATAGTTGTTTGTATCACAATATTGTCTTCTAAGAGTGCTGGCATGTCTCTGTTGACCAATCTCAGCTGCTTAATACCTGCCATCCTCTTCTCATCCATTAGTATTCTATAGACATCCCTTGTAATCTATTGACAGTTTTCAGAAGCTGTAGTGGTCTGACAGTGCTAGACCACCTAGCAGACACCATTAGCTTTGTTTGATGAATATTTACTTTTGGACTGTGTTTTGGAACTTCATTGCTATCCAGCCATTATTCTGAAAGCTTGCAATTGTCAAAAAAAATCCTTTTTTAAATCACATGGTAAAATATGGTATAGAAATGGTTTGCTTTATATATCATGACAGCAAAGAAAGGCAAGTTTCATGACTATTTCTCTTCTGACACTCATTTAATTCATGTAGAACTCATTCATTCAGCTTCTTTATCTTTCCAATTTGTTTTAAATGGTCCAATATTATTGGAATAGTAATATCAAACCTTTCCGCTCACACATAAAGTGAGATAGATTCACTTCCCCTATAGCTTGCAGATCATCATTTTCCATGTTGGTCTCAGGTCACCCATGTGGCTCATTTTCATGATCAAAATTACCAGAACGGAGCTTCTTGTACCATTTACGTACAGTGCATTCATTAGCCACATCTTCCCCAAACACTGTTGATATTTTGAACTGTCAGCACTGCATTGGTTCCTTGATAGACCTCACATTCAAAACTAACATGAATGTTTTACTTATTCATAGTTTCACAAAAATTTCTTGAAAGATTTCTTTCTGAAGGATAATTAAAAGCCAAAATATGCATCTAAAAGAATGAAAATGTACTGTCATGATAAAAAGCATCCAAGAAGTGCCAAAGTGAAATAAATGTCAGAGATGTCAACTGTCAAACTTAGTATTTAAAGAAATTGGATATTTCTTAACTTAGTATTTCCTGGACAGACTTCTTGTTTTGGATGTCATCCGAATATAAATAATACCAACATGATGAAATTAAACTATAGTATTGAAGGAAAGAACATGGAAAAGCAAACATAAAGCTTGAAAACCTAAAAAAGGCCAAATTCTGTCAAGAGGAAGGGACAAGGCAAAACATGGCATATTGGGTTATTAGAGAAAAATGAAAACTAGAAGAAGGCATTTTGAAAGACAAGGAAAAGGATATGTTTTGGGAAAACAAGTCTGTCAAAAATATAGTGATAAAATTGATCTCTTAATAGTTGTATTTAAATTGTTACATTTTTAAAAAAGCATATAAAGGGCATTTATATTGTTTTTCCGGTTAATAACATTTTTGAGAACTTAACCAGACAAATGTATTAACAGAAGAAAGGCTCTGTGCTTATTGTAGAATTTTCTTTAGTTGTAAAAATAAACAATAACAAAAACTATGAAGACCTATATTTCCTGCAATAGACATAGTTACATAAAGAAAACCTGGCACACTCTAATTTATATGAACAGATATGTGTTAAACAACTACTTTCCCAGCACGAAGTATTCAAAACCACGTCAGGATTCATCATTGCTGTCCGTATTCTACAGATGGGGAAACAGCACAGCTGGGTGGCTAAGTTCCCAATGTAATGTTAGTTTTAGAATAGAAATGCTAACCCAGACAGTCTGGCTTCAAATTTAGAAATCTTAATTCATCTGCAAAATTGCCTTTGAAAAATTTGGAATGTTATAAAACCATTAAAATATAACTGAGCACTATTCGGAGAAATGGTATACTTATAATACAGTACTAAATGTGTTTTCGCTATTAGTGTATTAAGTTATGAGAGCTGGAAAGACCTTTCCCCAGTGAAAATAAATGAATTCGAAAGATGGATTTATCTTTGTTCTTTATTTTCTTGTGTTTAATCTTTTTTAAAGTATATGAAAATGAGAGACTGTCAGTGGCATCATGCTGTGGAGTCATCAGGTAGAATGTGAACAATGCAAGGTTAATCTCAGAGGAGTAGCATGTGGGTAGGTGGCTAAAACATCACTGCAATAACTGCCATGGGAGCCGATCCACTTTGTCACCAAGCCAGACAGCTGGAAAGATCAAACACATTGATATCAATGTCACAGAAGATAGGACAGAAAAGGGACTGTAAATTACGATTAAAGCCATGGGGAAGATGGTGAAGCTCTGTGGAAATAAGATTCATACTTTGGCAGATGACTAAACAATGCGGATTTCTAAAGAGGGGAATCATTTGTAAAGGGAAACAGTGGTTAGAAAGTGGCAATGAGCAGCAAGAAATATACCACTTCTCAGACTCCCTCATGCTCACAGGTAGATATTTTGGAAACCAGCCTCAGAAAAAAAATAATTAGAGAAAAGCAATCAGTTAATAAAAATACAGAATTGAAACAGGGTTACTTTGGAACACATTGAACGTCTAGTAATTTGGTGGGCACTAAGTGGTCTAGTCAACATGGTGAGGTTCAGGGTTATGGTCTGGGTACAGTGTGAGTTGGGGAGGTGGAGTAAGTATTTTAATGCATCTGTCTTTATTGTTTACAGGCAGGGCAAAGTGAGGAAGCTGAAAGAGGAGGAGGAGAGAGGTAGCAAGCAGGTACCACAGGCAACTAGGAAATAAGCGTTCAGACGTTCAAAGTAGTTATTTAGAGCCATTTCAAGCAGCCACAGACATTTCTAGCAGACAGGTGAAAACTAATGAAAGAGGGTGATTTATATAATGGCAATATGTATTGATTAATCGTCTTGTAGGTAAAAAATCTGAGAGGAAGAGTATGTTTTACAAAGTAAGACAAATAATAAGCTCATGAGAACACTGAACATTCACCTCTGCCTTTAATGATTTAAAACTAGGGATCAGTCTTTCTCAGAATTATGTCCTTGCATCTAGTATTCAGAAAATATTTCACATTTCATTTGGGCAATTGTATTTTTAAAAGATGAAATTTGTGTATAAAACCTTAAGCTTTAAGAGCAGATGTACTAGGAAACTAAATAGGATTCATACTTGCTGGTATTAGTGGGTGTCAGCACAGAGGCAAGCAGGCTGTTGGGGCAGCGGCACCAGCACAGCATCTATGTGTCTGATTCCGCGTCTCAACCTTGACCTTGATTCCTATTACCCAGTCTCTGCTCCTCTTTGTTTTCAGGGACTGTTTCTTTAGCTACCTGCTGATTTTGAGCATTATGCTGTGTTCCTCCCCCAATTTTTTTTTTCCTGCCTGTTTTTCAGAGTTAGGTTTTTGTTACTTAACAAGCAAGGACCCTACTATACCTTTAAAAATTGCATTCGCAACAAAGAGTATTTCTTGGCTTCTATAGTATAAATGAAACAAATAAGACCCATTGAAGAGAGAAGGTGGAATAAAATTGTTCATCAACTCAAAGTAGAGATTTTTAAATTTTCTTGATTCAGGGCATCCTTAGTTCTCAGTAATTTTTTTTGTAGTTACCCTGGGCAACATGAAACATGAAACAGTTTTCTCAATTAAGTAGTTAGATCCAAACAACAGAATAGTAACACTTTGTGCAATGTCCAATGGATGCTGCTAATGTTCTCTTAAAAATAAAATACATATAGTGGCATCTGGGAATTCACTGTAGTACTCCAAAGTACTTCACTCCCTGTTTGGGAACCCAAGGCCTGAAATATTATTCATATTTTGCTGTTTTGTTGTTTTTTGACTTGCATTTCTCATTTTACACTCAAAATATTTCTATGAGATTTACTGGTAAGAAAATTGAGGATCATAAGAGTTAGGTAATTAGACTAAGGGTGTATGAATAGCTAAAATGCAGGGATTGGAACCCAGATCTTTACTTAAAATGTAGATACCATAGCATCTCTGCTTCTGAGGTACGTGTATTCATGTATCTAATGCTATGAAAATGGAAGATAATCTGATCTTTTAAGAAGTACAGATATGTAACTATCAGGATAGAGGATTTTTGCATTGTGTCAATATAAACAAAATATTTGTAAGTGATCTTTTGTTTTCCAGTAGTTTCCTGGGGTGTCCAACCTTTGGTCTGCAGGATTCATGCTGATTTTGTGAGAACGTTTTTTGCTTATCCGTGGTGTTGGATATCACAAAAAGTATGCACAAGCTTTTTTTTTTTTCTTTATCAGTTTACCTTGTTTGTGTATTTAATGTGTGGCCCAAGACAACACTTATTCTTCACATATGCTGCAGAAAAGGACAAAGGTTGGGCACCCCTTTAAGACCATGGATTCTTTAAACCTAGGACCTTTTGCTGTCTCTATCATAGCTGCCTCTATAGAATTTACCCTGCATTTGTACTGAGTGCATCTGAGCTCAAACTTCAATTTGCGTGAAAGTTGATATGTAAAATTTTTATGACGATAAGATTTGTGTTATAATAGGAATAATTAAGAGCTTACTACTGAAGACTCTGCTCTTCTTGAATTCTGTCTCTTGATAATTCATTTGCTCATTCTTTATTCATACCTTCAACTGACAGGTATTTATTGAGTACCTCTCAAAATTATCGATGTTATTGAGAAGGTTGAGGACAATACCTGAGAATTAGAAGGCTTTTCTCCAGGTCTGTATTTTGACCTCTGTCATTAATTGTATCATGTCTTTCCTTGATCAAAGACAATACAGAGAGTAGAGTTTAATAAAACATTGGGAAGGTACTTAGCAATCCAGAAGTCGCAGAAGTTCATTTATTGTATTATAAACTTTGGAATACTCAATTTTGAATTCAGAAAAAAATGGATTTATTTTAAGATGATTGAAATCAGCTCCCTTTGATTGCTGATGAAAATATTAATTTTGAATATCATCTAGCTTGTATAGCCAGTTCATATAACTTTTTCATCTATAGTATGATTTCATTCATGTGGCTCATTACTATTATTATGACTATAAATAAAAATTAGATTAGGTAAATCTCAGCTGTAGTTCATATAGTGTTAGTATCTTAGTGAAGAATCTGGTACATGGACTAATGTATAAGAAAAGTAAAATATATGAGTATATTACTATAATGGCTGAGAAAAAATCATTTCCTCTGATAGGAACAGGAGTAAAATTACAAATAAAGAGTTCTTACCACTTTGTTAATTACTTGTGAGATAAGTTAAAAATGTGTTTCAAATATAATGATTTTATCAGCCTGTATCTGTTGGGCCCTTGTGGTATGCCAGATAGTTGCCTTAGCTTCTAACTCCACTTTAGTGAATAAAATAGACAAGCCCTTGCCTGCCACGCCGGTTCCAATCTGTT
This sequence comes from Arctocebus calabarensis, assembly GCA_963573935.1. Lineage (NCBI taxonomy): Eukaryota > Metazoa > Chordata > Mammalia > Primates > Lorisidae > Arctocebus > Arctocebus calabarensis. The sequence goes on along the minus strand of CAUYON010094502.1, from coordinate 22,769 downwards.
GAAGAGATCAGTGATAGAAGTCAATGAGTAGCTTCCAATACAAGTGTGGTTCCCCACAGGCTCCTCTGAGGTAGGATAATTTATCTAACATCAATGAAAAGAACTCAGACACATGAGTGTGGGGAGGGACTGAGGAGAAATTCTGGCAGAAGAAGCAAATGCCATAGGAAAAGGCTCTGAGCCTTAGAACAAGTGATGGGAGATGGAACTCTTCTGATCATAGATGACTAAAGTTTGTAAATAACTTTCATAAATAATTTAGCGTGGATTAAATTTTACACTAGAATTATCTCCTCACCTTCATGGTTTTTTTTCTAACAAGCATGTTTTGTTTTGCGAGTAGAACTATCAGGCGTCGAGTTATGAACTAGAGCAGCAAGAATTGCAGTAAATTTTCTATTATTTTTAGTAAGTATAATTCTATTTTTCTGCCTTTCATATTTATAACAGTTGAGAATTACTGTAATGCTTCATTTCATCACCGATAATTTCTTGAATGCCTATGAAAGCACCAGTATAAATGTCAGTTGTTTGTTATGTGTATACAAGTGCAAACATTTTGAGAACTTATTTTTTGGTAACTTTGTGATTCTCAAAACTTTTATATCTTGGGATCCTCCTAGAAGAAATTTCTAAGCAAAATATCGAAGTATCTGTGTTGCTTCTTTCAGTGACCTTCAGTAAAATAAGAGAAGCAAGACATGACTGAAAGATGGAATTTATAGTTAAAAGGGAAGCCATACATAAAAATTTGGAATATTCCTTTCCTGGCCACATAAAGAATGAAAAAGTAGGTAGGAGGGCAGCCAGGCGAACATTTGACAAAGAGATTAATATACAGGGTGTCCATAAAGTTTGTGTACAATTTACTATGTTAAACTATTTTAAATTGCACATGAACTTTATATCCACCCTGTTTATAGAAGGGAGATGAGTACAATTCAATAGGACATTGGGAAAATTACCCTGAAGGCATTTCAGAGATGCTGGTGACTAAGGCTATCCCAGCTATGGCTGAAGGAGCCCTAAGGTGGCTCAGGATCTAACCCTGGAGGCACAAGCAGAAAACCTTGGCAGTAACTCTATGCAGGCACATAGAGTGAGAGGGCTGTGGGGCCCTCATGGCCTCTGCCCAGGTTTCAAAGGATGTGTAAGAGAGTGTAGGGGTCCAGGCAGCAACCCGCTGCAGAGGCAGAGCTGCTACAGAGAGTTCCCACTAGGGCAGTGCCCCACGAGTGGAACCACGGGGCCAGAGCTGCCTTTCAGACTCCAGAATTACAGAGCTTTGGGCATGTCAGCCTTGGAGACTCTACAGGCACAAGACTCCAACCCAGGAAAGCTGATGTTGAGAGGAGTCTACAGTGCCATGAGGTGGGCCTGCCTGAGGCCTAGGGTCTCAATTCCCACCCTAAATGTCCAGCATGCGGACTATAGAATCAAAGAGAATTATTCTCATGACTCAGGATTTAATATTGTTCACCTTGTATTATTATAAGTCTGGCAAGATCCATATTGTTGGATCCCTCTTTTTGCCTATCCCACCACTGTATTTTAGAAGTAGATTAACTTGTTTAATTTTACGTAAGGGGAATTTGCCTAAGAATGAATCATGTCTTCAGTCTCACCAATTATCTGATGCAGAGGAGAAGCTGGACTTCGGATTTTTGAGATGGGGCTAGAGCAGCTTAAGATGTTGGAGCTATGGGGATGAAATGAATGCATTTTGCATATGAGAAGGATGTGAATTTTGGGGACAAGGATGGAATGCTATGGTTCTAATGCGTTCTTCAGAATATTCAGTGTTAGATAGTTGACCCCCAGTGTGAAGATATTTGGAGACAGGCACTAATAGAAGGTGTTTGGGTGGGTGGGTCATGGGGCTACCACCCTCAATAAGGGGTTAATGCTTTTACTGCAGTAGTGAGGTTGTTAACCCTGGAAATGGGTGTCCCATAAGCAGACGAATTGAGGCCCCTTTTGTTCACTTTCTTGCTCTTTCTTTGCCTTTCCACCATGTGATGCCTGCCCTCTTGTTAAGACACATGGAGCAGGCGTTGATGAGGTGCTGGCTCCTCCATCTGAGACTTAGCTGCCAGAACTGTGAGAAACACATTTCTCTGCAGAGATTCCCCATGCCCCCAGATTCTGTTATAGCAGCACATGATGGACTGGGACACACCCCATTCAACTTGTCAAATTTTAATATGTAGCCACAGTTTTTGCTTTAGATACTACGTATATGCATTATGGGAATAAACAAAGATTTTTGTGTATTCCTCTTTAATTCCATTGCTTTTGCTCCTCAGAGGAAAGTACCACCTTAGATTTGATATTTTTTACTCTAAACAATGCTTTATTCTCTTTTTTACATATATGAATTTATAAGGAAAGTATAGTATCATTGTTAACTTAGTCTACAGTGATACATGTATGTCTAGTTCAATCATCTTAACAACTGGGGAGGCTGATTTTTTGATGGATTTTTTAATAAATATACCATATACTTTATATGTTCCCTTGGAGATGAATGTTTGGTTTGTTTTGAAATTCAGTTAACTCTTCTGTTCTTGGCCAGTGATCTATTTTTCTCTTGCATCACTTTATCCTCTCTTCAAAAATGTCTCCTCTTGGGTGGTGCCTGTGTGTGGTTCAAGGAATAGGGTCCTGGCCAAAATAAAAGCCAAGGGTGGTGGGTTCAAGCCCAGCCCTGGCAAAAAAAAAAAACAAAAAACTTCAACAACAACAACAACAAAAAAATCTCCTCTTTTAAATGGGTGTTTTGCCATGATAACCTTCCAAACAAAAACATTTTTTAAATTGTATTTTAATTCATTTGACTAGCATTGTTAAAATAGATTAGAATAGTTTACAATTAGTTTACCTTCTCCAAATTAATAATTGATTTTCAACTATGGCACAAGCATAACCAAATTATTATAAGTCTGGCAAGATCCATATTGTTGACACTTTTCCAAAATAATTATATTAAATCTTTGCCTATGATATTTATCTGTTAGTATGTTTTTCTCAAAATAGACAATTCCGAGTGACTAGTTTTTTTAAAGATTAGTATAATAAATGTCCTAAATTCTTTAGAAAGATATGTTTTAACAGACATGTCCAATTAGCATGCTTAAATAAGGAAATAAAATCTTTTGGTATGCAAATTAATAAATGTATAAGGTTTGAAAATAATAGATCTTATACTTTCTTATACAAGAAACACTCCTCATCACTTAGATCACTTATAGAAGCTGCTATATAATACATAATCAGAAGGAAATAATTATTCATTCCAAGTGATTAGAAAAAAATGATGAAATACATCAAGGTTGAACTTGCAAGCCACTTAACAATTCTTTACCTCTAAGAAAAACTTTCTTCCAGTTCTTAAAGTACCAAATTCAGTTCTTTGAATTGTTTCATGTCTACTTGTTAGTGTGATTAAAATCACATTGTTCTTCTGATTCTGAGTCACAAAAAGGCATAGTGACATAATCTTCTCCGAAAAAAAATGTGGGTTTATTTGAGTTTAAGCTTTTATCAGTAGAGCCACTTAGATGTCTACTCAGAAATGTTAGATTTCAGAATATCTCTGGAGAGAATGATTCTGAAATAAACAAATTTGAAACTTTTTGGAGTGTGAGATAGGGTTGCCTCGTGATTGGCAAAGTTAATTTTGGAAGATTTATTCTTAGAAGCAACAGATTTCAGCCATTGCGGAATTGAAATGTCACAGATTCTTGTGCCAAAAGTAAAACACATACCATTCAAATTACTCTTCCTTTCCACATACATCAGTTAACTGATGTCCATCAACTGCAGATGACTAGGCTTTGTCTCTGTTAATAATTACATATTCAATCTAAAATTATATTTCTATGCAGAGAATAGCCATCTCATGATTCAGAGAATACTAAAGGAAATTAGAATTAGTTTAGTTTAACATTACATACTACATATGGACAATATAACATTTTATGTTGATTAAAGTACATCACTAAAATTTCTTAAGGAGGAGAGTAATTGTCACATAACCAACCTGTTAGGTTGAGTTAGGTTATCTGTGGGTAGAATTTACACTATGCTATATTTATTAAACCTAAGAGAGCTAAAATATATATATATATTTTAAATTTAAGAAAGCAAAACTAGTATTTTAGCTAGACATAAAAAATAAGAGTTTTATAAGCAACAAATCAATATATTTTTCAATAAGAAATGAATCCAATACATATTGGTTGGATGTATGAAAATCACTGAGGAAGGCACAATTTAAATTATTATATTATATAATTGTAATATAAAATGAATATTGCCATTTCAGTTTCACAGCTAAAAAAGCCTATTGTCAGAAATTTAAATAACTTGGTTGATACTACAAAGTGGCAGAGGTACGGCTCCAAACTATAGCTTCCAGATTCAAAGTCTCTTATCGTCCTCTCTTCCAACCCAGTGTTCTACATGGTAATATTTGTGTTGGGTAGGAGAAGGTTATTTAAGGCATATGAAAATAATCATTCAAATAAGTTTTGTTTTTGTTTGTTTGTTTGTTTTTGCAGTTTTTGGTTGGGGCTGAGTTTGAACCCCCGTGCCTCTGGCATATCGGGCCGGTGTCCTACTACTCCTTTGAGCCACAGGTGCTGCCCAAATAAGAATTCTTATTCAGATTGCTCATGTAGTCTGCACGAATAAGTGGGTCGATGAGGTTTGGAAAACTACTATACCTTTTCGAAAGTGATGATTTTTTAATCATGTAAATAGATGTGTATTCCCTATTTAATCAAGGTGTGAGGGCATACAATACATAAATAATTGCAGCGTTTGATAATTTTCATCCCAAGGGTATTATAGAATACCAAACTTCATAACTTGATTGCCCAGAAATATACACCAGGTGATATTTACTAGATGGATTTATTTGCTTTATAATATTTACTTATTACTGCATCTATTTTACCACATGCTGAAATCATTTACACTTTACATACATACACATTTATTTTAGCTCTCTTATTCATAGTTCACAGTTCAAAGAATTAAGAATGAGGAATATTTATGGGTTTGCAGATTAAATACACTGGCAAAGTAATTGTAATCTTTGTTTCCTGAGACTTTTTAATAAAGTCCCATTTATTTATTTTCGTCATTGCTGTAATTGCCTTTTGTAATTGTCTTAATCATAAACTCTTTGCCTAGGACCTAAGCAAACTTCACAGAACAAATCCCTTTATTAAAAGAATTTGATCTGTAAAATTTGGATTTAGTCAAAAGGCGACACTCAAGGATCCAGTAGACCACATGTAAGCACAAAGCCCGTGAATTTTCCACCTGGCTTGTGCCACTATCATGAACTATTTTTTTGTGCCTTACATTTAAATCTTTTATCTATCTTGAATTCATTTTTATGATTTACATTAAGGGGCCCGCTTCATTCCTCTGCATGTGGCTACCCAATTTTTCCTGCATGATTTATTTAATAGCACTTCTTTTCCCTGATGTATCTTGCCTGCTTTGTAGAAGATCAATTGGTTGTAGGTAGATGGTTTTATATCTGGGTTCTCTATTCTGTTTCATTGGTTTATGGCATAATTTTTTAACCAATACCAAGCTGTTTTGGTGACTGTGGCCTTGTGGTATAGTTTGAAGTCTGGTAATATGATGCCTATAGATTGATTCTCTATGTTTAAGGTTGCTTTGGCTATTTCAGCTCTTTCCTATTTCCAAACTAAGCATAGAATTATCTTTTCTAGATCTGTGAAATAATGACATTAGTATTCTCACAGGGATTGTGTTGAATCTGTAAATCACTTTGGGCAGTGTGAACGTGATGTGATGTCCACCAATCCATGGGCACAGTACGCATTTCATTTGTCTCATATGTGATTTCTTTCTGCATTTCATTTGTCTCATATGTGATTTCTTTCCTTGGTGTTTCTTAGTTCTCCTTGTAAAGATCTTCTACCTCCTTGGTTCAATATATTCCTAGGTATTTTGTTTTCTTTTAACTATTGTGAGTGGTATTGCCTTTAATTCATTTCTCAGTTTGACTATTAATTGACAGATAGAAGTGCTGCTGATTATTGGACCTTGGTAACCTTAGACTTTGCTGAAATTATTTATCAATTCCAAGAGTCTCTTGGTGGACTCTTATGGTTTTCTAGATGTAAGATCAAATCATCAGTAAAAACCGTTAGTTTGACCTCTTCTTTCCCAATTTGGATAGTGTTTATTTCTTTCTCTTGCTGTGTTTAGAACTTCCAGAAGTGGTGACGATAGTGGGCTCTCTTATCTTGACCCAGTTTTTAGAGGGAATGCTTTCAATTTTTCCCCATTCAATATGATGTTGGCGTGGATTGTCATATAGGGTTTTTATAAGTTTGAGATATGTTCTTTCTATGCCTGGTTTGTTGAGGTTTTTTTTAATCATAAAAGGGTGCTGAATTTTGTTGAACGAGTTTTCTACATCTATTGAGATGATCACATAGTCTTTGTTTTTACTTCTGGTTATGTGATGAATCACATTTATTGACTTGTATTTATTGATCTATCCTTGCATCCCTGGGATGAAGCCCACTTGGTTCGGTGGATTATATTTTTGATTTACTGTGAATTCAATTTTACTAGTATTTCACTGAAGATTTGTGCATCTATATTCATAAAATATATTGGCCTACAGTTTTCTGTGTGTGTGTCCTTACTTAGCTGTGGTATCAAAGTGGTGCTGGCTTCATAGAATGAGTTTGGAAGATTTCCTTTTACTCAACGTTTTGGAATAATTTCTGTAGTATGGATACCACCTCTTCTTTGCAGGAGTGGTAGAGGTCAGCTGTGAATCACTAGTCGAGAGCTATTTTTTGTTAAAATATTTTTTATTACTGCTTCAATCTCATTGCTCTTTATTGGTCTGTTTAGGAGTTGTATTTTTTCTTTGTTAAGTCTTGAGAGGTTGTATGTTTTCAGATATTTTTTTTTCAGAAATTTCCTCAGCATTTTCTAGTTTATGTGCATAGACGTTTTCGTAATATTCATGGATGATATTTTGCATTTCTGTGGTGAAGTTGTAATAGCTCCTTTTTCATTTCTGAATAGGCTTAAGTGGGTCCTTTTTCTTCTATTCCTGGTTAATGCAGTCAGGGATCTATTAATCTTATTTATCTTTTCAAAGAACCAACTTTTCACTTTATTGATCTTGTGTATTTTGCCTTTATTTTCCATTTCATTTTCTTCTGCTATGAACTTTGCTGTTTCTTTTCTCCTGCTGGTGTTAGGTGTGGTTTACTTTTCCTTCCTATTTCCTTAAGATGTCATTAGTTTGTTAAATTGTGGTCTGTCTTTTGACGTAAGTATTAAAGGCTATGAATTTTCCACTTACTACTGCTTTTGTTGAATCCCCTAGATTTTGATAGCTTGTGTCCTCTTTGTCATTCAGCTCGAGGAATCCTTGGATTCCCATCTTAATTTCATTATTAAACCAATAATCATTCAGTAGGAGGTTATTTAATTACCATAAATTTTTATAGATTTAAGTGTTTCTCTTTGACTTGATTTCTAGTTTCATTTCACTGTGGTTTGAGAAGATGCATGGTATTATTTCAAGTTTTTTAATTTCTTGAGACTTATTTTGTTGCCTAAGATATGATCAATGTTGGAGAATGTCCCAAATGATGAGAAGAATATATGTTCAGGTGTTTGGAGATGGAATATTCAATAAATGTCTATTTAGGCCCATTTGCTCTAGCACCCCTTTTAAGTGTAGTTTCTTTATTTTCTTTTTAGATCATCTGTTCAGTTCTGTCAGTGGGATGTTGAAGTCCCTGGAAATTATAAGGCTTCTATTTATCTCTTTGCTTGGACCTAGTAGACTTTGCTTTATGAATCTGGGGGTTCCTGTGTGTCATATATATATATATATATATATATATATTCACATTTTCTTGTTGAATTGCTCCCTTTATCATTATATAATTATCATCCTTGTGTTTCTTTATCCTTGTTAATTTAAAGTCAATTTCATTTGATATGAGAATGGCTACACTTGCCCCCTTTGGTTTCCATTTGCATGGGATTTTTTTCCATTCAATAATTGATTTACCTTAAGTCTATGAGTACTTTTAGGGTGGATGTGTTTCCTAGAGAAAGCAAATACTTGAATAGTATTTTTTCATCCATTAACATAACGTTTGTCTCTTCAGAGAGGTTATCAGACCATTAATGTTGAGTGATTGAATTGACATGTGGGATGCTCTTCTGTTCCTTGTGTTGGGTGGTATCATATTGCATAGTTTTTTGCATGTGCTATTGTTTTACATGAGCTGTGAGTTTCAGCTTTGGGGTGAATTTTACACTGGTGGATATCTATTTTGCTGAACCATGTATTATGTGTTTTTGAGTTTTTCCTACAGGGTAGGTCTGGTCATGACAAATTCCCTCAGTGTTTGCCTGTCTAGAACAGTCTTTATTTCTCATTTATATATAAAACTTAGTTTTTCAGGATAAAACATTTCAGAAGATGGGAATCCCCATACCTTATAGCTTACAAGGACTCTACTTAGAAGTTAGCAGTTAGCCTGCTGGGTTTACCATTGTAAGTTACTTGATGTTTTCATTTCACAGTTCACAGGAAGTCTGACAGTCTGCTGAGTATGTGTCTTGGTGATTGCCTCTTTGCATTTCCCAAGTATTTGTGGAGCTTCTTGTACCTGGAAGTCTAAATCTGTAGCAAGACTCAAGTGTTCCCTCAAGTAGGTTTTTTCAGACTTTGTGCTTTCCTTCTTCACCATCAGCGGATGTCTATGGTTCTAATGTTTACTTATTTTACCTTATCCCACATTTCTCAGAAGTTTTGTTTATTCCTCTTGATTACCTTCATTTTATATTTTTTACTGTCTGGGTTAATTCAAAAGAGTCATTGTCAAGTTCTGAAATTCTTTTTTCTACCTGTTCTAGTCTATCTGTAAAGCGTTATACTGTGTTATGTAATTCTTTTAGTTAATTTTGTATTTCTAGGAATTTGATTTGTTTTATTTAAATATTTCTGTCTCTTTATTAAATTTTTCACTCATTTTCTGAATTTAATTTCTGGTTTCTTTGAGTTGGTTTTCCGTTTTCTCTTGGATTTCATTGTGCTTCCTTATAATCTGTGTTTGGAATTCTTTGTCATTTCAGTATTTTCATTTTGGTTGGGATCCATTACTAGACAGCTGATGTGCTCTGTGTGGGGGGTGGTGGTGGTGTTCTTTCACTCTGATTTTTCAACCTTCCAGAGTTCTTGCAATGATTCCTCTCAGTGGAGGATTGCTCAATTACTGATTGTTCTCATGTAGAGCAGTTGTTTTGTTACTTTTAGCTTTTCTTTGGTTTGGGTCAGGCTATTTCACCCCTCCCCTCACTTATAAGGGTGTGTCTGTAGTTTATGTTGGTAGAAGCTTTGGTTTTCCTTCTGGGTAGTTTGGGGTCTAGGTGTCTACGTTCTGGATGGATGCCTTGGTTAAAGATATCCCTTGTGTGGTTACTCTCAGTTCTTAGTTGTTTATAGTCAGTCACAGCGGTGAGAGTAAAAGCTGTGTGTGGACAGATTTTCTGTCTCTCTTTGATGAAGGAAAATGGAGGCTATATAAATCCTCTCTCTTTTCCCGACTCCCTGGGGAGGAAAAGAAACACACTGTTAGAGAAGCAATATGGTGCCTGCTGTCTCAGCTCAGGTGTAAAGTGATCAGAAATGCCCCCACAGGGGTTGTCAGAGGTGTTTCCCCCACTAGAAGCTCTCAGTTCACAGGCAACAACAGCTTTTGGGTTTTCAAGGGTAGAAAGATTCTCCAGCAGCTTGAGACCCTGCTGACGTCCATAGACGAGAGGGAAGGAGAAATAACGCCCTCTGTCTCCCCTTTATGTCAGGCCACAAGTCTCTGGAGGATTTATCTCTGAGGATATCTTGCTCCTTCTTGTTCTGCTCTACAACTTCTTCTTGTGGGATCTCTGGTAGGTTCGGGTACTTTTCTTGTGGCTTTTTCTTGTTGTTGTTTTTCATCTACTTTTTCTTTCTGAGATGATTGATCTGACAGCTGATGTCTTTAGACAGCCATCTTCCTCCCTCTCTGCAGATGAATTTTAAAAACTAGAAAAATCTGTTTTTAGTTTAGCGAAGACCTTGAAAAACAACTATAAATAAACGCTACAATGCCATGTTTATTAATGTTTCTATAAATGGAAAAATATTTTGTTATATTAAAAAAAATCCAAATATTGTGCATGTTTAGTAAAAAGATTCAAAACCACTATAATATTGAGAATTTGTGTTTATACAGCTGAGTGTTGTTGTGTTGTTTTAGAATAATTCCAATATTCAGAATACATGAATTTCTGATATATAAACAAACAGCATTAGTACTACATTATTCTTTAGTTGAGCAGTACTGTTGACCACAATTTTTGAATAGATACATGAGATACACATGTGCGTGTGTGTGTGTGTGCGCGCCTTTGGAAATTCAAATATTACTTTAATAATTAAGAAAACAATATTATTTAAAATATAGTAAAAATATAGTCTAGTGCATGTTGTATGAGTAGCTTGGAAAAGATGGACACTCTCCTACATCCTTCTTGAAATTGGCTTTAGTTTTAAACACTTTTAGGATTTTCTCTACCAATTTAAACATTTAATGGCAATAGTAGAAGAAGGAAAGATGATTGGAGTTGTTTTATAGAGAGTGTCTCATTTTCTAGATGTAAATTTAGATCAATATGTGCCTAAAATTTATATAATTTTAGATTTGCAAATCTATCATACATTTAAAAGCATAATAAATGTATCTACCAGAAGTATCAATATACTATTTCTTTCTTTTTATTTTATTTTATTTTATTGTGATGGAGTCTCAAGCCATTGCCCTGGGTATTGTGTCATGGCATCACAGCTCACGGCAGCCTCCAACTCTTGTGTTCAAGTGACCCTCTTGCCTCAGTTTTTTCTATTCTCGGTAGAGATGGGGGCTTGCTTTTTGCTCAGGGATGGTCTTCAGCTCATGAGCTCAAGCTATCCAGCCACCTCGACCTCCCAGAGTGCTAGTGTTACAGGCATGAGCCACTGTGCCCGGCCCTATATGTTTCTTTGTAAAATACTTGGTATGCAGTTATTTTTTTCCTTTCATAATCCTCATTTGGCCCCTCTTCCCTGCAATCTAGCTTCCTGTGTATTCCCCTTGCCTTCAGTGCCTTTTTTGCTCTGGATGCTTTGAAGCTTCTTTCCCCTTTCCTTGTCCATTAAGCCAAGGCATTGCTAGTAAATATCTGATGGCTTTCCTTTGTCTGTTGAAAAGATTTGAAATTCCTTAGCCTGGTACCTTTACCCTATTATATTTGTGTTTAATTTAGATGCTTACCATTTTTGTGAGCTGTTCATTGTATCAAATTTATGCTTCAACCCTACAGATGCACTGCCTTGACCTTCAAACATATCTCCTGCTTTTCCACCCTGGGGTTCTTGTGCACACTTCTCTTGCTGTCGTAAATTCTTTCTTCCCTTTCCATATTTCATTGATTCTCCAAGACTGTATTTGAGTCGCTCTTCTCTGAGGAATGGTTATCAACTAGCGTAGCTCACCACTGCCTTTCAGTTGCTGTTTTCCCATAGTCTCTGTCACTCAGGAGACATGGTGTGATATGAAATCAGCAACAAAGGAAGATCACATGTTTACTGAATTAAGGGAGAATGTTTTCTGGAGTATAAAAACATACTTGGTCAGGGAAGATAACCGTTCTCTATGAGAGAATGCTTAAGGATAATCATGGAGAGCAGAGTGTTGTAAGTGCAGATTCCCTTACAGATATATGCTAAGGCACACTGCAGAGAGATGGCTTAGTGCCTTTACTGATATAGTTAGTGTTGAGTTATTTTTTTTTCCCTTTATGTATGCCATCCAAAATTCTAGTATTCAGAAGTATTCCACGGCCACATCAAGTTTTAGATTCACGGTTAAGAGCTACATTTATAGCTTCAGCTGGACTGTAAGCCCTATAGAGACAAGAATTTTGTTTTTCTTTGTTTGCCCAATGCAAGTCCATGGTGTAGTATACGATGAATTGATTTCTATTTTATTTATCTGACTATTAACCATGCACTAATAGATTAGGTGGTGTGTGGTATACTTTCTGCACTCTGTAATATTTACCAATAAGGAAAGCATTTCTTCTCAAATTTAGAAATCAATTTTTAAATAAATTAGGTTCTGAAGTGGATATTAGTGATTTTTATGCTCATTATCTTAATTGTAGTTTTAGTAAATAAGAGAAAAAGCTGTTATCCTCTAAGTAAGTCAAAGGTATTGCATGCTAATAACACCCCTGAGATCAGAGTGATGTTTTTGACGTCCCTGTGAGGTATATTGAGAAATTCTTCTCTTAGTTTCCTTCATGAATAAACTTATTCTTACTTCTTTTCTCTAAACCCATGTGGAAATATTAGTAAGCAAGTTAGCAGCATTCTTTTCAAATACTCATTTTATACTTTTCATATTGTTATTTTATCAGCAAATAATAATCATCTAAATGTCATTTGCTAAATATAGAGATTGAGGGAAATAGGCAATGGCTTGACTATTTGGAGTAGTCAGTGCTTTGGAGGTTGTTTTGTTTGTTGAACAAAGAGGCTTTTTATGTCTTATTGTGTATTATGAAGATGTACAACTTTTTCTATTAAACTAATCAGTTTTAAAAGATAATCATGTTCCGGGACTTTTGTTGTTTATTGCAGTTTAATCATGTTTTATTTTCCCTTACAATAACATATGCTCTATTTGACAATTTTCTAAAATCAATTTAAGGATATTGCAATATAAGAAAGTGATGAATGTTTGAATTCTCTTTTAATGCTGGATCAGCTTTTTAAAAAGTAGATTTAACAATGTGTATTCTTGGTCACAGTTTGTAATGCATGATAAGTGAAAAAGTAGAAGACAGCTTTAACCTAATAATAAGAAATAATTTTCATTTAACAAAGAAGATGTCCGCTTTACTTAGCTTTACTACCCTTGCTGGATGACTTTATTATGTTAAACATAGTGGCACTATAAGGTATTTTAGAGGATATGATAACACTGAATTTTGTTGAGAATCTTAACATCTAATTGCATCCTAAGTGAGGTGCAGTAATAGTTGATGTATACAATGTGTAAACTCTTGGCCAGGCCCTGATGTCTAAGTTCTGCATGTGTATTAAATCTTTTAATTCTTATAAAACTCTGTAAAAAAAAAAAAAACACCTCTGTATGGTACATAGTAACATTCCTATTTTAAGATGGGAACATTGAGTTAGAAGTCTGTTAACTAACTTGTACAAGTCACTCCACTAATAATTGTCAAATCCTTGGCTCGGCGCCTGTGGCTTAGCCGGCTAAGGCGCCAGCCACGTACACCTAAGCTGGCGGGTTCGAATCCAGCCTGGGCCCACCAAATAACAATGACGGCTGCAACCAAAAAATGGTCGGGCGTTGTGGCGGGCGCCTGTATTCCCAGCTACTTGGGAGGTGGAGGCAAGAGACTCATTTGAGCCCAGGAATTGGAGGTTGCTGTGAGCTGTGATGCCACAGCACCCTATCCAGGGTGAAAGCTTGAGGCTCTGTCTCAAAAAAAAAAAAAAAATGTCAAATCTAATCTTTCTGCTATACTCACTAAGATAACGAAATTTATGGGGTGGTGCTTGTGGCTCAAAGGAGTAGGGCACCAGCTCCATATACCAGAGGTGGTGGGTTCAAACCCGGCCCCAGCCAAAAACTGCCACAAAAAAAGATAACTAAATTTATGAAGTGCAAATGTGGACTGGGGATATAAAGTCATGGGTTAAATGTCTTTTGCAAGGTCTTATGACTTACCTCTACTAGTTTAATAATCAGCGAAAATGGAAATGGTAGGTAAATATTTCAGAAGGAATAGCATGAGGGGCATGTTAATTATAGGAAAGCACCCTAAAACTTATGAAGTGTGAGTCATAGTCTTTCACAGACAGTATTAATAGTGTGTAAAATCCCAGAGGATATAGTTAGGAAGTTTAAGATGCATTAAATATCATTAAGGTTTTTTAAAGTATCTATAATGAAAGTGAGGTAAAGCCCCTTATTTAATGAATGGACATTCTTTGTTTATGGAGAGAAAAATTTTGTTGTGGGTTCTATAACCAAGCTCTAATAGACATTTACAAAAAGCTCATTTAACAGCTAGAGAATCAATATTCTTTTTGAGTGGCAAAGGAATATATTTCTGAGACACAACATATCATGGGTCATAAAACAAACTTCAACAATTTAAAAGCATTGAATGATGTAGAGTGTATTCTCCAGCTATGTGGAAACAAACTAGCAACCAGTAACAGCAAGATATAAGAATATAACTAAACAGGAGGAAACTACACACTACTCAATAATCCATTGATCAAAGAAAGGCCCTCAAAGCGATTTAAAAAATACATCACACTGAGTAAATAGGAAAATAAAACATATCAATATTTGTGGGACACACTTAAACCAGTTCTGAGAGGAAAATTTATAGCACTAAATGCATACTTTAGAAGACAAGCGTCAGGTCAATAATCTAAGCTCCTACTTTAAGAACCTAAAATTGATTAAATGACACACAGGAATCTTAGAAATATCTTAGAAATAAGGCATGTGTGGTAGAGTCAAGACACAAATATTCAAATTAATTGATTTAGACTTTTCCTACTCGATTTGTAGAATAATTTTTATAATTATTTTGATTTTGGAAAGTCTGAATATGCAGCAATGATTTCTGTTAGATAAATGGTGCAACATATCTGTCAAATGAGTAGATACAAGAAGACAATGTTTACGTTTTTAATATAAAAATATTTTGCTTGTTTTGTAACATCATTGTGGTCTATGAGTTTATGATAGTCTGAACTTTGTTATTTAATTCAATTCATTGCTTAATTACTGTTTTCCTATGAATGATTATACTGTGGTTAATATGTTAGCATAGCAGTATTTCCAGATAGTTTTTTATTTTTTGGGAGGTTGGGCTTTGGGGGGGGGCAGAGTTAATACTTTGCATGAAATATCTTATAACAGTGAAATTGTTTTCTCTTTTGTCTTGTGATATTTTTTGAGGTGAAATTCAAGTTTTTGTGTGAGTAGTACTATTAAACCTATCTTGAGTGTCTTGCTTGTACTGTATTACATCATACATTTGTTTAATTCTCTTTTTTTTATATATAATTTTATTGAATCATAATTCTGTACATCGGTGCAATCATAGGGCACGATTCATATACATTCAGAAATGTTTTGATTGTACTGTTACAAATTGCCTTCATGGCATTTTCTTGATCGCTATATAAAGACATTGATACTCTACATTTAATAAGTTTCCCTAGTACCCTGCTAAGATGCACCGTAGGTGTGATCCCACCAATTGCCCTCCCTGCACCCATACTCCCCCCTCCCCTTCCCTCCCTTTCCCCTTTCCCTGTATTCCTATGCTCTAGAATTTCTTTTAACAATCTCCTTTTCTCTTCCTTCTGCCACCCTGACCTATGTAAACAGTGTCTCTATGTCCGCAAGCTGTTTATATAACATGGAGAAGTCCTAGATGCAGCCACATTGTTCACTGAAAAAAATCCCCTAAAATGAACTTAATTTTTTGACTGAATTGACTGCTTATTCAGGAAGAGTTTTGGTCTGATTGGACAAAGACTGCATTTTATATTTTTAGAAAATCACATGGACAAGAAGGGGAATTTTACTTTGTATTATTTGTGTATGCAATTTTACAAAGGCTTCTTTGCCATTCAAAATTCACATGTAAAATACCAAACACATAATAAATATGAATAATTTGAAATTACTTCCTAATATAATTAAAAAATAAGTATCAATAAAATTGGACTCACCTTTGTGGTAAAGAATCATAGTCAATGAGATATATATAGGAAAGGATCTTTCCAATGAGTTGGTTAGAAATATTAGATCACATTGATGTTGTGGATACTGCTTTGTGCTCCTAACATCATGCTTTATTTAGTAAAAAGTCCCATAGGACCTCTGGAAGCTCCCTCCATATACAAAACTCCTTCCCTGGAGCACTGATACTTTAAAAGTTTCCTAAGAGTAAAGGAATGCATTATACTAAGTTAGCATCCGGGTTTTCCTGAAAGCAAAAGCACTGTGACCGGGAAGGTGAAAAGATGTGTCATTGGTAGACATAGAAAATGCAATGAATGAATCAGTTGAGACAAAAACTGTATTATCCCCATTGATAATCCTTAAACTAAACAAATGTGATTTAATTGCCTGAAGGAAAAAAAAAATTAAAAACTTTTTTTTTTATTTGTCTGATGACAGTAAATTGTAGAATGACAGATTTTGCTTATGGAGCATTTATGCATGCTCAGCATTTTATGTTCATGTATATGGATTTTATTTAATCTTCCAAACAGCCCTTTGATCTATAAACTTCCATATTTTGTAGGTTTGCAAACAATGTTAATGGTTGTTAAGTACCATACCTATATTTAACTATCATGAGTTGGCAGAATGAAAGAACTTTGATGTTTAAATCACCTTATATTTGTGGTCTGTAATTTTTTTTTTCTTTTTTAAGACATAGTCCCACTCTGTTGCCCTGTGTAGAATGACTTGGCCTCACAGCTCACTGTAATCTCAGACTCCTGGGCATGAGCGATCTTCTTGCCTCTGTCTTCTGAGTAGCTAGGACTATAACACTCACCACTATACCTAGCTAGTTTTTCCATTTTAGTGGTGATGGGGTCACGCTCCTGCTCAGGCTGGTCTTGAACTTCTAAGCTCAAGCAATCAACATACCTTGGCCTCCCAGAGTGCTGTGAGTACAGGTGTGAGCCACCAAATCTGGCTGTGTAAATTTTAAGGAATATCTGAATCACTCAGAAGCCTTGCTACTTATGATTGGAGAAACATTGTCTTAAGTAAACTATCTAAAATTGAATGCTGGCTTGGTGCCTGTTGCTCAGCAGCTAGGGTGCCAGCGACATACACTGGGGCTGGTGGGTTCAAAACCAGCCCAGGCCTGTCAAAGAACAATAACTACAACAACAACAAAAATACCCGGGCATTGTGGTGGGCACCTGTAGTCCTAGCTACCTGGGAGGCTGAAGTAAGAGAGTCACTTAAGCCCAGGAGTTTGAGGTTGCTGTGAGCTGTGACGCCACAGCACTCTACTGAGGGCTATGTAGTGAGACTCTGTGTCAAAATAAATAAATAGATAAATAAACAAATAAATAAATAAACGTGAATGCTATCCTGAATTAGGTTTTGATGCTTTGATACCCTATAAACTGAATCCCAATTTTGCTCCATTGAAGTTTTTTGTTTTGCTTTGTTTATAATCCTGTTTCTATTCCTTACCCATGTCATGATTTTGGTTAACCATTTGAAAAAGGGCTTAACAATCCTTTCATACAAAATAATCATAATAAAATTGCTTACTTTGAAGTGTTACTAGAAGGATTAAATGAAATATTTGTAAAGCATCTGAAAGCGTATCTGGCTCGTTGTACATGGTCTATTGAAGTTCGTTGTTATCATCATTGTGATCATTTTAAAAGGAAAAAAGGATATATCAAAAGCAGAATTAATGTCGATTAGCATTAGGAAAAATTATCTAAAGTAGAAAAGAACACAAAGGGAAGGAGGTCTGTTCTTTCAACATTATACAGAAACATTGTTTAATAGTTCTGTTCGAAGATCATTCAGTCCTCCAGGTGAATGCACCTGTAGTTGATTTTCTATCTACAATTAATTAGGGCCTAGAATTTGTGAAGCTGTATGTTAATAAGTATATTTGTGTCAACCAGAGATGAAAATAATTTCTGTCCAAGCCAAACTGGAAAAAAAAACGCAACGGGGTATTTTTTCCTGATATCAAACACATGATGTCTTATCCAATACTATTTCTCCAACTCTCTGACACCAACTAAGTGTCCTACAATTCAACACAATGCTCACACTAACTACCTGGAGTTAGCATCAGACTCAACAAGCTGAAATCCTCAGTCCCATAAGATGGCAGCCTCAAGTGTGGGGTTCTCAGGTCACCCACACTGGTGATGACATGGCTACAAAATCAAAAATTCCCACAGCCACTTTCCTTCAGGTTTGATCATTTGCTAGAATGACTCACAGAAGTAAAGAACATTTTGTACTTACAATGACACTTTATCATATGTGTACAGTGTGCAAATGAACAGTCAAATGAAAATACACATATGACAAGGTTCAGAAGGGTCCCAAGTGCAGGAGCCCCTGTCCAGTGAGGTTGTAATTCCCTCTGGTCACCTATAAGTCTTGGCCAACTCAGAAGCTCTCCACATCCTATCATGAAGGGATTTTTGTGAAGGTTTTATTGGGTAGGCATGAATGTGGCTCTTGGTAATTAAACTCAGTCTCTAGCTTCTCTTCCCTCTCCAAAAGTTGGGGAATGGATCTCTGAATGTTCCAAGCTTCTGATCAAGGCTTGGTCTTTCCAACAAGCTCCATCTGGAAGAGCTGTAGGGCCCTGCCAGGAGTTAAAAACCTTTGTAATTTCCTGAGTGATAACAGTGATAAGAGCCTTGAGCCTTGTTTGTTCTAATGAAGCAACTCTTGGCTTTTATCACTATCATCACTGCGGTAATTACAAGAGTTTTGAGAGATCTATGCCAAGAACTGGTAACAAAGGCCAAACATTCTTCATATGACAAACAAAATCCTGAAGAAGAAATGAAAAGTAATGGCACTTATTTTAGTATGGCTTTCCCAGAGGACCATAAAAGGCCCTGTTGAACTCAAAAACTCTTCAAACCAGCACTAACATCATGTTGGTTCCTTCATGGGGGAGTTAAATACATCTTTGGCAAATGTTCATTCCATAGATCTAACTTGGTGAAATTATACTTTTTTAAAAGATACATGTGATTTTTTCTTAAATTGTCTCAGATTTAAAACTGATTTGGTAAGAGAGTAACTAGTACATAGGTTTCAAAGGCAAAAAAACTCCCTTTGTGATATTATGTGGAACTCTAATAACATAGGAGGTATGACAATTAAGTTCAAGAACTCTTCCTAGAAAAAGTGCTATATACCTCATTGCTGAATATAACCATGGTCACCATTGAAGTACTCCCTTAGTGAAGCTGTGCACAAACGCCAGCACCTAGCCCATCCTTCAGAGCAATTTTGGAACCCTTTGACCATCAGAGCTATTGTCACATGGCATACAAAAAAATAACAATAATTAATGGCACTCAGTAAGACACCACCACATGTCGATGTGAACACAACTGTGAGACATCAATAGACAAAAGTTATGAAACCTTACTGACTTGTTTGTACAGGGCTGCCAACTTAAATGTACTGTGGCAAATTCATAAATTTAATTGTCAGAACTTTTACTATGACAGGTCTGATGGCAGTTCCAGAAAGAGTTTCAAAATGGCTTTGAAGGGTGGACTAGGTTCTGGCATTGGTGCATATCTCCCCAAGGGGAGTACTTCAGATGTGACCATAGTGATATTGAGCAATGAGATATGTGACACTTTTTCTGTGCTGGTACAACAAAAGACCTGAGTCTGGATAATTTACAGACCATAGACATTTATTTCTCATAGTTCTGGAGGTGGGGAAGTCCAAGATCAAGGAAGCAGCATTTGGTGTCTGGTCAGGGGCTTCTTGCTGCATCCTTAAATGGCAGTAGGGGAGAAGAAGATAAAAGAAAATTAATGCTTGGTCCTCGTATATTAGATAAGGAGAAGAGAGTGAACCCCTTCCCTCAAGCCCTTTTATGAGAACCTTAATCCCATTTATGAGGGCTCTGCCCTCACAAATTCTTCATCTTCTAAAGGTCAACTCTTAATACTTTTACCTTGGTGATTAAGTTCCAACAAATGAGTTTTGGGGGGTAATTCAGACCATTTCATCAACTAGCATTTCTTTTGCCATAGCTACCAAATAGAATACTCACAGAACAATGATACCACCTGAAACCCCAGAAATTGGGTAAGCTGGGTCCAAGGAGGTTTTAGAATCAGGATTAGCAGGCGGTTTAATTTTGTTTTTTCCTGAACTGATCTGGAAGAGCAACTGAAGTCTCAGTCTCCCATGGTCAACATTGTTCTGAATGGTGGAAAGGAATAATGAGATGCATAAAAATTGTTCTTGGCAGACTTGCATGAGCTGTCCAAAACATGATGACCCAGGACCCAACAAACAAACGTCACCACTGATCCATGAAATAAGTCTTATTCAAGTGTGAATTTATCCCTTCAAGGGACCTCAGAAATGTGTAAGGAATTCTTGTTTGTTCCAATGGCTGAGGTTGGGAGGGAGAATTTGGTGGTCAGTTGTCATTGTCTCTAAACAACTTGCACATATAAAAACTTCCCTGGCCAAGACAGCAGCTATTTTGAGTATTACTACTCACATTTACAATCTGTAGAAATGGAAATAATTCAAATTAGTATTTATGCATCTAGAAATTAACTAACTAGATATCTTCAGTGCATGAATTTCCCTCTTATCTTTTACCCTAATACTTAGCATTCATAAAATTTCAGTTTTTCTAATTAGTTGATTAAGAAATAAAATCATGTTTAATGTATAATTTGCATTTCCCTGATTTATAATAAAATTAAACATTCTTTCACTCATTCAATGCCAATTATCCTTTTTTTGGGTGTAAAAATGTTTATTCATACAATTTATCCATTTTTTTCTTTGGAGATTTCAATATATTTATTTGCAAATATTATTTTTTTTAAAGTTTCAGATTAATATGAGGGTACAGATATTTAGGTCACATTGTTTTTATTTCTAAGGTAAAGTTCAAGTTTATTTGAGCACTTCACCCAGGGGGTGTGCTGAACACCCTCACATTCTGCACATTAGTTGAGAACCCGATCGCCCACTCTCCTGCCTTGGCCTCTTTTCTCCTCTTCCCTCCCTCTTGCTAGAATGCACTTGTGTTTTTCTTTTCTGTGGGTGTATAACTGTTTATATATTGCTTTCATATTAGTATTGAGTACATTGGATAATTGTTTTTCCATTCTTGTAGTACTTTACTAAGAAGAAAATGTTTCAACTACATCCAGGTAAATAAAAACATGTAAAGTCTTCATCTTTTCTCATTGGCCGAATAGCACTCCATGGTATACATGTACCACAGTTTGTTAATACATTCCTAGGTTGATGGACACTTGGGTTGCTTCCATATCTTGGCAATTGTGAATTGAGCTGCAATAATCATTGTAGTGCAAATGTCCTTCTGATAAGTTGATCTCAATTTTTCAGTCAGACATGTTGGTCAGTTGAAAGCAGTTCCCATGGGTCCATGATATAGAACTTGTCAATTTAAGGGATCATTGGTTTCAGAAGGTGAATGTAATTGCCTTAAAAAAAAATCTTAATTAAGGGGGAGGATGTAAGATGGCTGACTGGAGGCAGTTTTCTCCAGAGGCTCTTGTCCAAGGAGAGATGGTGAACAGAATGGAATCAGTGAAGCTGAAAATGGGGAACTGAACTAGGAAAGAGGATAGACACGTGCACATCATCTCTGCTGAGGCAAGCTGTGACTCCAAGAAAACAGATTCCAGGTACAAAGCTCATGCAAAAAGGATGAAAGACCCCTCCCCCAAGTGGGAGACTCAATGTAAGTTCTCTGCAGGCAAGCAGAAAACAAAAGACCTCTCATTTTACCCCACAGGAGAAAGCTGTTAAACACCAGGCCTCCTTCTCCATGCAGGTCCCACTCATGAGCCTAGGATTTAGGAGATCTTTCTACCTTTGTCCCTGGCACACTAATATTGGCAAGATCATACTATCAAATTTTTCTATTTTGTTTTCATCCCTACTTAATTTTTCCTTCTTGCTTTTGTTTTTTGCTCTTTTTCTTCTTTTCCTATTTTTGGCAGAGGAAGAGTCTGGCTTCTCTTAGGCTGGTGAGAACCTCCGGATTACAAGGAACCCACCCCTCAAAATTCTTGAGTTACAGGAGTGGCCTTACTACAGTGCTGATCAATATTATTTCTTCCATCACTCTCATACTCTCTTCCCGGCTTCCATCTCTTCTGTTCTTCAAGTTTTGTTTTGTTTTCTTTTTTCTTTTACTCTTCCTTCACTTTTCCCCAGTTTTTCTTTTCTTTTCATTTTTACTTTTTTTTCTCTTTATTCTCCTGTTGTTTTTCCCTGCTCACTCTTCACCTTTCTTCTTCTTTTGGCCACATACCAAGAGGTCTTTTCATAACCTAAACTCTGGGACAAGATAATTTGACACAAAGGAGGAAGGAAAAGGAAAAAGGAGCCCAAGGATGTGAACGTCAAGAAAGCACATGAGGAGGAATGAACAGAAAAATTTGGGCTCTATGAAAAAACAAAATAAAGCAACTCCTCTAAGGGCCTATGAAGCAGCTCTCACAGACAACTCATCTTAAAAAGAATTATTATATTTGACAGAAAGGGAATTTAAAATATGGATGATTAAAACAATAAAGGGAACACATGAGAAAATGGAAACACAGAACCAAAAATTGGACAAGAAATATGGGGAATATAGAAAGGACATGAATGAGCTTAAGGAAATGAAGAAGACAATCATGGAATGTGAAGATGCAGTAGAAAGTATCAAAAATAGATTAGACCATGAAGAAGAAAAAACCTCAGAACTAGAGGATAAAGTGCTCAAGTTAAACTAGGTAGTTGTCAATGCAGAAAAAAAGAAAGAGAAAGCAAAGCAGGCTCTTAGAGAAT